>PVJS01014278.1:0-40630 GCA_004027185.1 Glis glis
CAGATCTGCTTTCCTCGGAACAAGTCGCGCACACTCTACGTGGCTTCTCCCTTTTTATCTAAGTCCGCACCTATCAGAATTCTGCTGCCTACATTCAGGGCAGGGCTTTCTCTTTAATCTGCTGTTACACACCCAAAATCACATAATCTTGGGTGTGTCATGATCAGGTCAAGTTGACAACTTAGATTAACTATCACAGAGGCACTTTCCATGTCCTGGGTGCTCCTGTATTTTTTAAGGAGACATGTCCCCTACCCTGGGATGTCCTATCTGATGGAAGAGGCACTTCCCCCTCCCTGGGAGGTCCTGTCTCATGGGAGGTACTGACACATACACTTGGAGGTCCTGTCTCATATGGAGACACTGCCCCCTGTCCTGGGAGGTCCTGTCTCATGGGGAGGCATTGCCCCTGCCCTGTGAGGTCCTGTCTGTTGGAGCAGACACGTACCCTGCCCTTTAAGGTCCTGTCACAATGGGAGGTACTGCCCCTGCCCTTGGAGGTTCTGTCTTATGGTGAGGTGCTGCCCCTGCCCTGGGAGGTCCTATCTGAAGGAAGAGTTGATGCCCCTGTCCTGGAGTTCCTGTAGAATGGAGGAGACATGTCTCCTGCCCTGGGAGGTCCTGTCTGATGGAGGAGACACGTCCCCTGCCCTGGGAGGTCCTGTCTCATGGTGAGGTGGTGCCACCTGCTCTGGGAGGTCCTGTCTGATGGAGGCTATATGTCCCCTGGCCTGGGAGGTCCTGTTCCATGTGTAGGTGTGCCCCCTGCCCTGGGAGGTCCTGTCTGATGAAGGAAACACTGTCTCTGCCCTGGGAAGTCCTGTCTGATGGAGGAGACACATCCCCTACCCTGGGAGTTCCTGTCTCATGGTGAGGTGCTGCCCCCTCCCCTTGGAGGTCCTGCTACATGGGGAGGCACTGTCACTGCCCTGGGAGTTATGGTCTCATAGAGTCTCATGGCCCTGCCCTGGGAGGTCCTGTCTGATGGAGGAGAAATGTTCCCTGGCCTTGGAGGTCCTGTCTCATGGGGTGGCACTGCCCCTTCCCTGGGAGATCCTGTCTCATGGGGTGGCACTGCTCCTTCCCTGGGAGGTCCTGTCTCATGGGAAGGCGCTGTCCCTCTCCTGGGAAATCCTGTCTCATGGGGAGCTTCTTACCCCCACCATGGGAGGTCCTGTCTTATGGAGGAGACATGTTCCCTGCCCTGGGGGGTCCTGTCTCATGGTGAGACACTGCCCCTTCCCTGGGAGGTCCTGTATGATGGAGGATACATGTCCCCTGGCCTTGTTTGTCCTTTCTCAGAGGAGGCCCTTTCCCTGTCCTGGTAGGTCGTGTCTCCTGGGGAGGCACTGTCCATGCCTTGGGAAGTTCTGTCTCATGGGGAGGTGCTGCCCCTGCCCTTGGAGGTCCTGCTACATGGGGAGGCACTGTCACTGCCCTGGGAGTCGCATGGCCCTGCCCTGGGAGGTCCTGTCTGATGGAGGAGGTATGTCCCATGCCCTTTGAGGACCTGTCACAATGGGAGGCACTGCCCCTGCATGGGAGTTCATGTCTGATTGAGGAGACATGTCCCCTGGCCTGGGATGTCCTGTCACAATGGAAGACGCTGCTGCTACCCTGGGATATCCTGGGATGGTGAGGTGCTGCCCCTGCCCTAGGAGTTCTGGTCATATGGGGAGTCACTTTCTCTGCCCTGGGAGGTCCTATCTGATGGAGGAGTCACTGCCCCTGCCCTGGATTTCCTGTTTGGTGGAGGAGACACGTCCCCTGCCCTGTGAGGTCCTGTCTGATGGAAGAGGCACTGCCCCTGCTCTAGGAAGTCCTTTTTGATGTAGGAGACATGTCCCCTGCCCTGGGAGGTCCTTTCTCCTTGTGAGGCACTGTCCCTGCCCTGGGATTTCCTGCCTGATGGGGTGCCTCTGCCCCCTGGCCTGAAAGGTTCTGACTCATTGAAAGGCGCTGCCACCTGCCCTGGGACTTCCTATCTCATGCAGATGTGCTGTCCTTCCCCTGGGAGGTCCTGTTTGATGGATGAGATGCGTCCACTGCCCTGGCAGATCCTGTCACATGAAGTGGCGCTGTCCCTGCCCTGGGAGGTTCTGTCTGATTGAAGAGACATGTCCCATGCCCTGGGAGATCCTGCCTCATGGGTTAGGGGCAGCCCCTGCCCTGGGATGTCATGTCTGATGGAGCAGATACATCCCTGGCCCTTTCAGGTCCTGTCACATGGGGAGGTGCTATTCCTGCCATGGGAGGTCCAGTATCATGGGGAGGCTCTGTCCCTGACCTGGGAGGTCTTGTCTCATGGGGAGGTTCTGCCACCTACCCTCGGAGGTCCTGTTTGATGGGGGAGACATGTCCCCTGCCCTGGGAGGTCCTGTCTCATGGGAGGGCAATGTCCCTTCCCTAGGAATTCCCATCTCATTGGGAGGCACTGACCCTGCCCTGGGATGTTCTGTCTAATGGAGGAAACACATCCCCTGACCTTGAAGATCCTGTTTCATGGGGAGGCTCTGAACCTGCCCTGGGATGTCCTGTCTGAAAGAGGAGACATGTCCCCTCTGGGAGGTCCTGTTTCATGGGGAGGAGCTGCCCCTGCCATGGGAAGTCCTGTCTCATGGGGAGGTGCTGACCCCTGCCCTGGGAGTTCTTGTCTAATGGAGGAGACATGTCCAATGTCCTTGGAGTTCCTGTCTCATAGGGAGGTGCTGTCTCTGCCCTGGGAGTTCCTGTCTCATGGGGAGGTGCTGCCCCTGCCTTGGGAGGTCCTGTCACATGGGGATGCACTGTTGCTGCCCTTGGAGTACTGTCTCATGGGGAGGTACTGCCCCTGCCCTTAGAGGTGCTGTCTCCTGGAAGTGCACTGACCCAGCCCTGGGAGGTCCTGTCTGATGGAGACATGTCCTCTGCCCTGGGAGATTCTTCTTCATTGGGAGCACTGTCCCTGCCATGGGAGGTCCTCCCTCATGGTGAGGCTCTGCCCACTGCCCTGGGAGTTCCTGCCTCATGGGAAGGCACTGTTCCCTGCCCTGGGGAGTCCTGTCACATGTAGAGGTTCTGTCCCTGCCCTGGGAGGTCCTGTCTGAAGGAGGAGACATGTCCCCTGCCTTGGAGGTCCTGTCTCATGGGGTGGCACTCACCCTGCCCTGGGATGTACTGTCTGAAGGTTGATACATGTCCCCTTCCTGGGAGGTCCTGTCTCATGGAGAGGTGTTCCCCCTCCCCTTGGAGGTATTGTCTCATGGGGAGGCACTGTCCCTAAGGGGGTTCCTGTCTGATGGAGGAGACATGTCCCCTGGCTTTGAGGCCCTTTCTTATGGGAGACCCTGTACCTTCCCTGGGAGGTCCTGTCTCATAGGGTGGTGCTTCCCCTACCCTGGGAGGTCCTATCTAATGGGGAGGTGCTTGGTACATGGGGAGGCACTCACTGCCCTTGGAGGTCCTGTCTCATGGGAATGTGCTGTCCCTGACCTGGGAGGTCCTGTCTGATGGAGGAGACATGTCCCCTTCCCTTGGAAGTCCTATCTCATGGGGGAGAAGCTGCCCCTGCCCTGGGTGGTCCTGTCTGATGGAGGAGACACGTCTGCTTCCCTGGGAGGTCCTGTCTCATTGGGAGGCCCTGATCCTGCCCTGAGATGCCTGTATGATTCAGAAGACACGTCCTCTGCCCTGGGAGGTCCTGTCTCATGGGAAGGTGCTGCCTCTACCCTTGGAGGCATTGTCTCATGGGGAGAAGCTGACCCTGACCGGGGGGCATTCTTTCTTATGGAGGAAACATGTCTCCTGGCCTTGAAGGTCCTGTCTCAGGTGAGACTCTGCCCCTGCCCTGAGAGTTCCTGTTTCACGGGGAGGCGCTGTCCCCTGCCCTCAGAGATCCTGTCTGATGGAGGAGACATGTCCCCTGCCCTGGGAGTTTCTTTATCATTTGGAGGCATTGTCCCTGCCCTAGGAGGCCCTGTCTCGTGGCGAGGCTCTGCCCACTTCCCTAGGAGGTCCTGTCTCAGGAAGGTGCTGCCCCCTGCCCTGGTAGATCCTGTCTCATGGGGAGGCTCTGTCCATGTCCTGGGATGTCATGTCTGAAACAGGATAATGTCTCCTGCCCTGAGAGGTCCTGTTTCATGGAGAGGTGATGCCTTTGCCCTTGGAGGTATTGTTTCATGGGGAGGTGCTGTCCCTGACACGGGAGGGGTCCTGTCTAATGGAGGAAAAAGGTCCCATGGCCTTGGAGGTCCTGTCTCATGGGAGACACTGCACCTTCCCTAGGAGGTCCTGTCTCATGGGGAGGCACTGCCCCTGCCCTGGGAGGTCCTGTCTGATGGAGGAGACACTGTCCCTTGCCCTGGAATGTCCTGTCTCATGGGGAGGCCCTGCCCCTTTTTCTGGGAGGTCCTGTCTGAGGAGACATGTCCCCTGGCCTTGGAGGTCCTGTCTCATGGGGAGGCCCTGCCCCTTTTTTTGGGAGGTCCTGTCTGAGGAGACATGTCCCCTGGCGTTGGAGGTCCTGTCTCATGGGGAGGTGCTGCCCCTGTCCTGGGAGGTCCTGTCTCATGGGGAGGAGCTGCCCCTGCATTGGAGAGTCCTGTTACATGGGGAGACACTGTCATAGCCCTGTGAGGTCCTGTCTCAGAGAGATGCACTGCCCTGCCCTGGGAGGTCCTGTTTGATTGAGGAGACATGTCTCATGCCCTGGGAGGACCTGTCACAATGGGAGGCATTGCCCCTGTCCCGGGAGGTTATGTCTGATGGAAGACATGTCCCCTGCCCTGAGAGGTTCTGACACAATGGGAGACACTGACCCTGCCCTTGGAGTTCCTATCTCATGGTGAGGCGCTGCCTCTGCCCTGGGAGTTCCGGTCACATGGGGGAGTCGCTGTCCCTGGCCTGGGAGTCCTATCTGATGGAGGAGGTACTGCCCCTGCCCTGGGAGGTCCTTTCTGATGAAGGAGAAATCTCCCATGCCCTGGGAGGTCCTTTCTCATTGGGAGACGCTGTTCCTGCCCTGGGAGATCCTGTCTAATGGGGAGGTTCTACCCCATTCTGTGGGATGTCCTGTCGCACGGGGAGGCTCTGATCCTGCCCTGAAATGTCCTATCTCGTGGGGAGGCACTGCCCCTTCCCTTGGAGGTCCTGTCTCATGGGGAGGCATTGCCCCTGCCCTGCAAGATCCTGTCACATGGGGAGGCCCTGTCACTGCCCTGGAAGTACCTGTCTCATGGGGAGGCACTGCCCCTGCCCTGGAAGGTCCTGTCTGATGGAGGAGACATGTCCCCTGCACTAGGAGGTCCAGTCTCATGGGGAGGTGCTACACCCTACACTGGGAGGTCTTGTCTCATGGTGGAGGCACTGCTCCCGCCCTGGGAGATCCTGTCACAAGAGGAGTGCTGCCCCTGCCCTGGGAGGTCCTTTATCATGGGGAGGCACTGTCCCTACCCTGGGAGATCCTGTCTGAAGGATGAGACACGTCCCCTGGCCTGGGAGCTCCTTTCACATGGGGAGGCACTGTCCCTTCCCTAAGAGGTCCTGTGTGATGAGAAGGCACTGTCCCTTCCCTAAGAGGTCCTGTGTGATGAGGAGATACTGCCACTGCCCTGAGAGGTCCTTTCTGATGGAGGAGACATGTCCACTGGTTTTGGAGGTCCTGTCTCTGGGGATTCCTTGCCCCTGCCCTGGGAGGTCCTGTCTCATGGGAAGGCGCTTCACCCTGCCGTGGGAAGTCCTGTCTCATGGGAAAATGCTGTCTCTGCCCTGGAAGGTCCTGTCTGATGGAGGAGACATGTCCGCAGCCCTTGGAGTTCCTGTCACATGGGGAGGCGCTTTGCCTGCTGTGCGAGGTCCAGTGTGATGGGGAGGTGCTGTCCATGTCCCGGGAGGTCCTGTCTCTTGGCAAGGTGCTGCCCCTGTACTTGGAGGTCCTATCTCATGGGGAGGCACTGCCCCTACACTTGGAGGTATTGTCTCATGAGGAGGCACTGTCCCTGACCTGAGGGGGTCCTGTCTGATGGAGGAGACATGTCCCCTGGCCTTGGGGGTTCTGCCTTAGTGGAGACACTGCCCCTGTCCTGAGAGGACCTCTCTCATGGGGAGGAGCTGCCCCTGCCCTGGGAGGTCGTGTCAATGGGGAGGCGCTGCCCCTGTCCTGGGATGTCCTGTCACATGGGGAAGCACTTTCACTGCCCTGGGAGGTCCTGTCTTATGGGGATGTGCTTCCCCTGACTTGGGAGGTCCTGTCTAATGGAGGAGACATGCCCCCTGCCCTTGGAGGTCCTGTCTCATGGGGAGGTGCTGCCACTGCCCTGGAATGTCCTGTCTGATGGAGGAGACAAATCCCCTGCCCTTGGAGGTCCTGACTCATGAGAAGGCTCTGCTCCCTGCCCTGGGTGGTCATGTCTTATGGGAAGGCGCTGCCACCTGTTATGGGAGGTCCTGTCTCATGGGGATTCCCTGGGAGGTCCTGTCTGATGGATCAGACATGTCCTGTGCTCTAGCAGGTCCTGCCATATGGGGAAGTTCTGTTCCTGCCCTGGGAAATCCTTTCTGATGGGGAGGCCCTGTCTCTGCCCTGGGATTTCCTGTCACATGGGGAGTCACTGTTCCTGCCATGAGAGATCCTGTCTGATGGAGGAGACACATCCCCTGCCCTTGGTGGTCCTGTTTCATTGGGAGGCGCTGTCCCTGTCCTGGGATATCTTGTCTCAAGGAGGAGACATGTCCCCTGCCCTGGGAAGCCCTGCACTGTCCCTGACCGGGGGGGGGGGTCCTGTCTGATGGAGGAGACATGTCTCCTGGCCTGGGAGGTCCTGTCTCAGCGGAGACCCTGCTCCTGTCCTGGGAGGCCCTGTCTTATGGGGAGGAGCTGCTCCTGTCCTGGGAGGCCCTGTCTCATGGGGAGGTGCTGCCCCTGCCCTGGGATGTCCTGTCACATGGGGAGGCACTTTCACCATCCTGGAGGTCCTGTCTCATGGTGATGCACTACCCCTGATCTGGAAGGTCCTGTCTGATGGAGGAGACATGTACCCTGCCCTTGGAGGCCCTGTCTCATGGGGAGTAGCTTCCCCTGCCCTGGGTGATCCTGTCTGATGAAGGAGGCACTGCCCCTGCCCTGGGAGGCTATGTCACAATGGGATGTGCTGCCTATGCCCTTGGAGTTCCTGTCTCATGGGGAGGCCCTGTCCCTGCCCCGGGAGTTCCTGTCACATGGGAAGTTGCTGTCCCTGCCCTGGGAGGTCCTGTTTCATCAGGAGGCTCTGCCCCCTGCCCTGGGAGGTCCTGTCTCTTGGGTAATTGCTGTCCCTGCCCTTGGAGGTCCTGTGTGATAGAGACTTTTACCCTGCCCTTGGAGTTCATGTGTCATGGTGAGGTGCTGTGCCTATACTGGGAGTTCCAGTGCAATGGGGCGGCACTGTCCCTGTCCCAGGAGGTCCTGTCTCATGGGGAGGTGCTACCCCCTGCACTTGGAGGTCCTGCACTTGGAAGTCCTGTCGCAAGGGGAGGCACTGCCCCTGCCTTAGGAGGGCAAAAGAAGGACAGTTGACAGTAGAAGAGAAGAAGGGGAAAGGGGACAGAAGGAGGCCAGGTAACAATATAGGAGATGAAGAGAAGGAGGGGAGGACAGAGGAAGGACCAGTGACATTTTGGAAGAGGAAAGTAAGGAGGGGAGGACAGAGGGAGGCCAACTGACAGTAGAAGAAAAAGGGGAAGGAGGGGAAGAAGAGAAGGAAGCCAGGTGACATTAGAGGAGAGAAGGGGATGGAGGGGAGTACAGAGAGAGGCCAGGAGACAGAATAGAAGAGGAAGGGAAGGAGGGCAGGACAGAGCAAGGCTAGGTGAGAGTAGAGGAGAAAAGGGGAAGGAGAAGGAAGATAGAGGGAAGCCAGGTGGCAGTAGAGAGGAATGGGGAAAGCAGGGACAAAGGGAGGAATGTTGACAGTAGAGGAGAGGAAGTGAAAAAAGGGGAGGACAGAGGGAGGCCAGGTGACAGAGAGAAGAGGGAGGGGAAAGAGGAGATGATAGAGAGGGGCCAAGTGACAGTACAGGTGATGAAGGGGAAGGACAAAGGAGACAGAAGGAATCCAGGTGACCATAGAGGAGGGAAAGAGGAAAGAAGGGAGGACAAAAGGAGGCCAGGTGACAGTAGCAGAGAGAAGGGGAAAGAAGGGAGAACAGTTGGAGGTTAGGTGACTGTAGAGGAGAGAAAGAGGGAAGGGGAGGGGAGAGAGATGCTAGGTGAAAGTAGAGGAGAGGATGGGAAGGAGGGGAGTACACAGACAGGCCAGGTGACTGTAGAGGAGAGGAAGAGAAGGAGGGGAGGACAGAGGAAGGCTAAGTGACAGTATAGGAGAGTAAGGGAAGGAGGGGAGGACAGATGACAGTAGAGGAGAGGAAGGGAAGGAGGGTAGGACAGAGAAAAGATAGATGGCAGAAGCTGAGATGAAGGGAAGGAGGGTAGGACAGAGGGAGGCCAGGTGACAGTAGAGGAAAGAAGGGGGAAAGAATGTAGAACACAGGGAGGCCAGGTACAGTAGGGGAGAGGAAGGGGAAAGAGCCTGGAGACAGGGAGGACATGTGACTGTAGAGGAGAGGTAGGGCAAAGAGGGGAGTACATGGGAGGCTAGGTGACAGAGGAGAGGAAAGTAAAAAGGGGGAAGTCAGAGGGAGACCAGGTGATAGTAGTGGAGAGGAGACAGAAGAAGGGAGGATAGAAGGAGGCCAGGTGACAGTAGAGGAGAGGAAGGGGAAAAAAGGGATGACAGATGGAGGCCAACTGACTGTAGTGGCAAAGAAGGGGAAAGATGGGAGGACAAAGGGAGGACAGTTCATAGTAGAGTAGAAGAAGGGGATGGAGGGGAGGACAGAGGGAGGCCAAGTAACAGTACAGGGGAAAAGTGTAAGAGGGAAAAGAGAGGGAAACCAGGTGACAGTAGAGGAAAGAAGGGGATGGAGGGGAGGGCAGGTGACATTAGAGGGGAGGAAGGAGAAAGGAGTGTACAGGTGGCAGTAGAGGAGAAAAAGGTGAAAGAGGGGAGGATAGAGGTAAGCTAGGTGACAGTAGAAGAGAAGAAGATGGAAGACTGGAGGGCAGAGGGAGACTAGATGGCACCAGAGGAGAGAATGAAAAGAAGGGGAGGACAGAGGGAGGCCAGGTGACCATAGAAGGAGGGAGAACAAAGGCAGGTAAGTGACAGTAGAGGAGAGGAAGGGAACAGAGGTAGGAAAATGACAAATAGAAGAGGAAGTGGAAAGAGGGGAGGACAGTGGGAGGCCAGGTGATAGTAGAGAGAAGAGGAAGGAGGGGAAGACAGAGGGAGGACAGGTGATGGTAGAGGATAGGAGGGGAGAGAGGAGAACATAGGGAGGACAGGTGACTGCACAGGTGAGGAAGGGAAGGAGGGGAGGACATAGGGAGACCAGGTGACTGTAGAGGAGAGGAATGAAAAGAGGAAAGGACAAAAGGAGAACAGGTGACAGTAGAGTAGAGGAAGGGAAGGAGCAGAGGATAGAGGGAGTCCAGGTATAGTAGAGTACAGGAAGGGAAGGAGATAAAGACAGAGGGAAGCCAGGTGACAGTAGAAGAGAAGGGGAAAGAGGGGAGGGCAGTGGGAGGCAGGTGACAGAGGAGAGAAATGGAAGGAAGGAGAGCAGAGAGAGGCTAGGTGACAGGAGAGGAGAGGAAGAGGAAAAGGGGGAGGACAGAGGGAGAACAGGTTACAGTACAGGAGAGGAAGTGGAAATAGGAGTACAGAAGGAGGAGAGATGGCAGTAGAGGAGAGGAAATGGAGAGAGGGGAGGATAGAGGGAGGCCCGGTGACAGTAGAAGCTAGGAAGAGAAGGAGGAGAGGACAGAGAATGGCCAGGTGACAGTAGAGAGGAAGAGGAAAGGAAGGAGAGCACAGAGGAAGGCAAGGTGACAGTAGATTAGAGGAAGGGGAAGTGGGAGGACAGGGAGGTCAGGTGACAGTAGAGGAGAGGAAGGGGAAAGAGTGTAGGTGAGGAAGACAGGTGACAACAGAAAAGGAAGGGGAAAGAGGGGAGGACAGATGGAGGGCAGGTGACTGTATAGGATCGTAAGGCCAGGTAGGGGAGCAGAGAGGGAGGCAGGTGACAGTAGAGTAGAGGAAGGGAAAGAGTGGAGGACAGAATGAGGCCAGGTACCAGTAGAGGAGAGAAAGGGGAAAGAGGAGAGGACAGAGGAAGCCCAAGTGGCAGTACAGTAAATACAGAAGGGAAAGAAGAGGATGACAGAGGGAGGCCAGGTGACAGTAGAGGAAAGGAAGTGGAAAGAGGGGAGTACAGAGGGATGCTAGGTGACAGTAGAGGAGAGGATGGGGAAAGAGGGGAGGACAGAGGGAGGACAGGTGACAGTAGAGGAGTGGAAGGGGAAAGAGAGGAGGACAGAGGGAGGATGGGTGACAGTATAGGTGAGGAAGAGAAGGAGGGGAGGACAGAGGGAGGACAGGTGACAGTAGAAGAGAGGAAGGGAATGAAGGGAGGATAGGGAGTGAGGCCAGGTGACAGTAAAAGAAATGAAGGGAAAGGGGAAGATAGAGGGAGGACAGGTTATGGTAGTGGAGAGGACGGGAAGGAGGGGAGGACAGGGGGCCAGGTGACAGTACAGGAGAGAAGGGGGAGGAGCAGGAGGACTAAGAGAAGAAAGGTTATGGTAGAGGAGAGGAAGGGGAAGAGTGGAAGACATAGTGAGGCCAGGTGGAAGTAGAGAAGAGGAAGGAGAAAGTGGGCAGGGAAGAGGGAAGCCAGGTCACAGTAGAGGAGAGAAGGGGAAGGATGGGAGGAAAGAATGAGGCCAGGTGATGAGTATAGGAGAGGAAGGGAAGGAGGGGACAACAGAGGGAAGACAGGTGACAGTAGAAAAGATAAGGGGAAGGAGGGGGAGGATAGAAGGAAGCAAGGTGACAGAAGAAGAGCGAAGAAGGAGGGGAAGACAGGGGGAGAACAGGCTACAGTAGAGGAGAGGAAGGGGATAGAAGGGAGGAAAGAGGTAGGACAGGTGACAGTAGAGGAGAGGATTGTGTCAGTGGGTAGGACATAGGGAGGCTAGGTGACAGTAGGGGAGAGAATGCGGAAAGAGCAGAGGACAGAGAAAGGCCAGGTGACATTAGATGAGAGGAAGAAAAGATGAGGACAGAGGGAGCAAAGGTGACAGTAGAGGGAAGGAGAGGAGAGGACAGAGGGAGGCCAGGTGACAGCAAAGGAGAGAAGAGGAAGGAGGGTGTGTACAGAGGGAATCCAGGTGGTAGAGGAGGAGAGAAGGAGGGGAGGACATATGGAGGATAGGTGACAGTAGAGGAGAGCAAGTGGAAACAGGAAGGTAGAGAAAGGACAGGTGACAGTAGAGAGGAGAAAGAGGGGAGTACAGATGGAGGACAAATGACTGTAGAGGAGAGGAGGGAGAAAGAGGGGAGAACAGAAGGAAGACAGGTTACAGTAGTGGAGAGGATGGGAAGGAGGGGAGGCTAGGGAGCCCAGGTGACAGTAGAGGAGAAAAAGGGAAGGAGGGGAGGGCAGAGGAAGGCCAGGTTACAATAGAGGAGAGGAAGAAATGGTGGGGAGGACAGGTGATAGTAGAGGAGAGGGAGTGAAGGAGGGGAGGACAGAGGGAGGCCAGGTGACAGTAGAGGATGGGAAGGGAAGGAGGGGAGGCCAGAGAGAGGACAGAGGGAGGATAGATGAGTGTAGAAGAGAGGAGGGGTAAAACTGAGGACAGAGGGATGCCACATGACTGTAGAAGACAGGAACGGAAGGAGGGGTGACAGGTGACTGTAGAGGAGAGGAGAGGAAAGAGTGCAGAACAAAGGTAGGCCATGCGCCTGTAGTGGAGGGGAAGTGAAGGAGAGAAGGACAGGAAGGAGAGAAGGACAGGAAGGAAGGAAGGAGAGGAAGACAGGTGACTCTAGAGGAGGGGAGGGGAAAGAGGAGGGGACGGAGGGAGTACAGGTGACTGTAGGGAAGATAGAGGGGAGGACAGAGGGAAGCCAGGTGACTGTAGAGGAGAGGAAGAGAAAGAGGGGAGAACAGAAGGCATATTGGTGACAGTAGAGGAGAGAAAGTGAAAGAGGGAGGACAGGTGACAGTAGCGTAGAGGAAGGGAAGGGAAGGAGGAGAGCAGAGGGAGGCAGGTGACTGTAGGGAGGAAGGGAAGGAGGAGAGGACAAAGGGAGCCCAGGTGGCGTTAGAAAAGAGGAAGGGTTAAGAGTGGAGGACAGAGGGAGGACATGTAATAGTAGAGGAGAGGTTTGTTAAACAGGAGAGGACAGCGGGATGCCAGGTGACAGTAGAGTAGTGAAGGGGTTAAGAGAGGATGACAAAGGGAGGCCAGGTTACAGTAGAGGAGAGAAGAGGAGGAGGGAAGGACAGAGGAAGGACAGATGACAGCAGAGAAAGGGAAGGAGGGGATGACAGAGGGACACCAAATGACAGTAGGGGAGAGGAAGGGAAGTATGGGAAGATAGAGGGGGTCACGTGAGAGTAGAGGAGAGTAAGAGATGGAGTGGAGGACAGGTAACAGTAGAGGATGGGAAAGAGGGGAGGACATAGGGAGGCCAGATGACCTTAGAGGAGAGTAAGGGAAGAACAGGAGGACAGAGAGAGGATAGATGATAGCAGAGTAGAGGAAGGGAAGGAGGAGAGGACAGAGGGAGGACCACTGACTGTATACAAGATCAAAGGAAGGAGTGGAGGACAGAAGGAGGCCAGGTGACAGTAGAGGAGAGGAAGGGAAGTGGGGAAAGATGGTGGGTAGGTGAAAATAGAGGAGAGAATGGGAAGAATGGGTGAACATAGGGAGGACAGATGACTGTAGAGTAGAAGAGAAGGGGGAGGACAGAGGGATGATAGGTGACAGTAGAGGAGAGGAAGGAAAGGAGAGAGAACAGAGAGGGGACAGGTGAAAGTAGAGGAGAGAAGAAAAGAGAGGGAGGACAGATGACAGTAAAGGAAGGTAAGGAGTAATGACAGATGGACACTAGATGACAGTAGAGGAGAGGAAGGGAAGTCGGGGAGGACAGAGGGAGGCCACATGAGATTATAGGAGATTAAGAAATGGAGGACAGGTAACAGTAGAGTAGAGGAGAGGAGAGGAAAGAGGGGAGGACAGAGGGAGGACAGATGACCTTAGAGGAGAGTAAGGGAGGGACAGGAGAACAGAGGGAGGATAGGTGACAGTAGAGGAGAGGAAGGGAAGGAGAAGAGGACAGAGGGAGGATCATGAACTGTATACAAGATCAAAGGAAGGAGTGGAGGACAGAAGGAGGCCAGGTGACAGTAGAGGATAGGAAGGGAAGAGGGAGAAGACAGAGGAGGGGTAGGTGAAAATAGAGGAGAAAATAGGAAGGATGGGTGAACATGGGAGGACATATAATTGTAGAGTAGAAGAGAAGGAGGGGAGGACAGAGGGATGATAGGTGACAGTAGAGGAGAGGAAGGAAAGGGAAAGAACAGAGAGGACAGGTGACAGTAGAGGAGAGAAGGGGAAAGTTGGGAGGTCAGAGGGAGAAGAGTTGACTGTAGAGGAGAGGAAACAAAGCAGTAGAGGAGAGAAGAGGAAGGAGGGGAAGACAGAGGGAGCCCAGATGACAGTAGAGGAGAGGAAGGGAAGGAGGTGAGGACAGGAGGACGACAGGTGACAGTAGAGGAGAGGAGGGGAAAGAGGGGAGGACAGAGGGAGGTCAGATAACCTTAGAGGAGAGTAAGGGAAGGATGGGAGGACAGGTGTCAGTAGAAAGGAGGAAGGGAAGGAGGTGAGGACAGAGTGAGGACAAGTGACAGTAGAGAGGAAGGGAAGGAGGGGAGGACCAAGGAAGTACGGGTTATAGTAGAGGAGAGAAAGCGAGGAAGGGATGACAGGTGACTGTAGAGGAGAGAAGTGAAAGGAGGGGAGGTCATAGGAGTCCAGGTGACAGTAGAGGAGAGGAAGGGCAGGAGGGGAGGACAGGTTATAGTAGAGGAGAGAAGGTATAGCGGGGGAGGACAGATGACAGTAGAGGAGAATAGAGGAAAGGATGGGAGGACAGAGGAAGTACAGGTGACTGTAGAGAGGAAAGGAAAGAAGGGAGGAGAGAGGGAGAATATGTGACAGTACAGGAGAGGAAGGGAAGAAGGGGAGGAAAGAGGGATGACAGGTCACATTAGAGGAGAGGAAGGGAAATGAGAGAGAACAGAGAGGACAGGTGCCAGTAGAGGAGAGAAGGGAAAAGTGGGGAGGACAGAGGGAGTCCAGGTGACTATAGAGAAGAAACGAATGAATACAGGACAGAGGGAGGACATGTGTCAGTAGTGGAGAGATAATAGAGAAAAGAAAGGGATGGAGAGGGGGACAGAGGGAGGAAAGGTGACAATAGAGTTGAGAAGGGGTTAAGAGGACAGTGGGAGGACAGGTGACTGTACAGGAGACAAAGGGAAGGAGGGGAGTGCTAAGGGAGGCCAGGTGACAGGAAAGAAGTGGAAAGATGGAAGGTCAGAGGAGTCCAGGTGACAGTAGAGGAGAGGAAGGGGAAAGGGGGAAGATAGAGAGAGGACAGGTGACAGTAGAGGATAGGAAGGGATGGAGAGGAGGACAGAGGGAGGCCACAAGGATAGAAGAGGAAGGGAAGGAGAGGACAGAGGGATACAGGTGACAGTATAGAAGAGGAAGGTAAGGGGGGAGGACAGAGGAAGGTTAGTTGACAGAGGAGGAGAAAAGCAGGAGTGGAAGACAGAGGGAAGCCAGGTGACAGCAGAGGTGAGGAAGGGAGGACAGAGGGAAGACTGGTGGCAGTAGAGGAGAGGAAGAAAAGGAGGGGAGGACAGGTGACAGTAGAGATAAGGGGAAGGAGGGAAGAACAGAGGGAGGACACCTTACAGTAGAGGAATGAAGGGGAAGGAGGGAGGACAGAAGGAGGCCATGTGACTGTATAGGAGAGGAGGGGATATAAGGAGAGGACAGAGGGAGTACAGGTGTCTGTAGAGAAGAGGAAGGGAAGGAGGGGAGGACAGAGCAAGGCCCAGTGACAGTAGAGGAAATAATGGAAAGAGGGGAGGACAGATGGAGGCAAGGTGACAGTATGGGAGAGAAGGGGAAGGATAGGAGGACAGGTGACTGTTGAGGAGAGGACAGGAAGGAGGGCAGGACAGAGGGAGTCCACCTGACAGTAGCGGAGATGAAGGAAAGGAGGATAGGACAGAGGGAAGACAGGTGACAGTAAAGGAGAGAATGTGAAGGAGGGGAGAACAGGAGGCCAGGTGACTGTAGAGGAGAGGAAGGGTAAGAGGGGAGGACAGAAGGAGGTCAGATGCCAGGAGAAGAGAGGAAGGGAAGGAGGATAAAACAGAGGGAGGACAGTTTTCAGTAGAGGAGAGAAGGGGAAAGATGGGAGAACAGAGGGTGGCCAGGTGACTGTAGAGGAGAGGAAGGGAAGGAGGAGAGGGCAGAGGGAGGAGAGGTGACTGTAGAGGAAAGGAAGAGAAGAAAGGGAGGATAGAGGGAGGCTAGGTGACAGTAGAAGAGAGGAAGGGAAGGGGGAGGACAGAGGGAGGCTAGGTAACAGAGAAAGGAAAGGAGGTGAGGACAGGTGACTGTAGAGGAGAGGAAAGGAAGTAGGGGAGGACAGAGGGAGGACAGGTGACTGTAGAGGAAAGGAATGGAAGGAGGAGAGGACAGAGGGTGGACAGGAAACTGTACAGGAGAGGAGGGGAAAGAGAGGACAGAGTGATACAGGTGACAGTATAGCAGAGGGAGGTAAGGAGGAGGGCACAGAGGGAGGGCATGTGACAGTAGAGGTAAAGAAGGGAAGGAGGGGAGGACAGGTGATGTAGAGGAGAGAAGGGGAAGAAGGGGAGGACAACTGACAATAGAGGAGTGGAGGGAAGACAGAGTGAGGCCATGTGACTGTAGAGGAAAGGAAGGGAAATAGGGGAGGATAGAGGGAGCACAGGTGTCTCTAGAGGAGAAGGGAAGGAGGTGAGGACAGAGGTAGGCTAGGTGACAGTAGAGGAGAGGAGGGGTAGGAGGGGGGGAACTGAGAGGACAGGTAACTGTAGAGGAGAGGAAGGGAAGGAGGGAAGGGCAGATGAAGGAAAGGTGACTATAGAGGTAGGAGGGGATAGAGAGAAGGACAGAGGGAGTCCAGGTGACAGTAGAGGAGAGGAAGGGTAGGAGGAGAGGACAGAGGGTGGCCAGGTGATTGTAGAGGAAAGAAAGGGAAGGAGGAGAGGACAGAGGGAGGACAGGTTACTGTAGAGGTGTGGATGGGAAGGAGGAAAGGATAGAGAAAGGACATGTGACAGTAGAGGAGAGGGGGGAAGGAGGGGAGGGCAGAGGGAGGCCAGATGACAGTAGAGGAGAGGAAGGGGAAAGAGGGGAGGACAGAGGGAGGACAGCTGACAGTAAAGGAAGGGACGGAAGGGACAACAGAGGACAGGTGCCTGTAGAGGAGAGGAAGGGAAGGAGGAGAGGACAGAGGGAGGCCATGTGACAGAGGAGAGTAAAGGATTGGGGGGAGGACTGTGAAAGGTCATGTGACAGTAAAGGATGGGAAGGAGTGGATGACAGAGGCCAGGTGATAGGTGACAGGTAACAGGCACTAAAACACAGTGATCTAGGAGGAGTAGGTTCTAATTCTCCTCACAACAGTGGGCTATCATTTATGACTCTTTATAATGTGTTTTACAAAGAAGTATAGCGGAGGAGTTTCAAAGCTTCTTACATAAAGAAATCATAAGTAGTAGCTTGGAATGTTGGAGCATGCCTGTAATCCTATTACTTTGGAGACTGGGACAGGAGGATTTCAGGTTTGAGGCTAGCCTCAGCAATTAGGTTCTCCTTTAGCAACCTAGCAAGACCCTCTTTCAAAATTTACTATTTAATAATAAAAAAATAATCAGGCTGAGTGTGTATCTAAGATGTAGAATGCATGTTCTTGGGTTCAATCCCCATTACCACAAAAAATAAATGTTTAACAAGATGGAAAACTAATTACCTGATCTGATCATTAAACTTTGCACACATGTCTCTAGTTATCACTGTGTCCTTCAAAAATATGCACAGTGATTTTATTATGTGTCAATTGAATTTTTAATGCAAAGTAGTCCCTAAACAAACTAGGAGTCATAATGACATTACTAATAACACTTAGATGATAAGGACAAAGTGTAAGTGAACTTAATCTCTGACTTTTCTAAAATTGTAAATCCTGAAGTAAGAGTTTTAGGAATACTATTGGAGTCTTAGTACTTCCAGAAAAACTAAAAACAGAAATAATTTTAAATGGTTAGTGCATTTTGGCGAGTGTGGTAGGAGACCTTTTCTTTCTGGCCCATTCTCTGTCACCCAGTTTGACTTTTTAAACCATCGGATAAACAAAGCCCTTCACTAACCTGCTTGTGTGTGGTCTCTGGTCAGTTCTATCGCTTGTGCTGGCCCTTGAGAACAATAAAGAGAAGTGACTCAATTTAGATGATGAAGACCTTAGCAGGCACAAAGATGATGACAGTGTTGAAGAAGGTAATATCTGACTTACATTTTGGTTTTTAGAGCTTGGTTTAGTGAGGTTTGTTTTTTGGGGTTGGGTAAAGAGGTTTGGGGGGTACTAGGAATTGAACCCAGAAGCATTCTACCTTCAAGCTACACCCTCAGCCCTTTTTATTTTTTTTTTTTTGAATCAGTGTCTTGGTAAGTTGCTGAGGGTCTCAACTAAATTGCTGAGGCTTTCCTTGAACCTGCAATCCTCTTGTTTCAGCCTCCCAAGTACAGGCATGTGCCACCACACCTGGCTTGTTTTGGTTTTTTCAAGTTGAACAAAGGGTGCCTGCTATTCCGTTTGATTTTCTTATATCAATACTCCTGAGCATGACTGATGTATAATTTTCCTTTTTTGTACTTGGTCTTTAGTTTTTGGTATTAAGATCATAGTGTTCTTGGAGAATGAATCATGAAGCCCATTTTTCCATTTTGTGGAAATATTTCAATAGGATTAGAATCATATATCTCCATTGAATATTGGTATTTTGCCAATAATACCAAAAGAGTCTTGAGAGAAGGGCACTTCTTACCTACTGATGAAATTTATATACTGGGGATACAACTACATATTTTAGGGTTTTTGTTCATGTATCAGCTTTAGGAGTTCAATCCCCAGTACACAAATATAAATAATAAATAAATGAACAAATAAATACAGTATTGCTTAATTTTTTTTCTTGCGGTACCGGGGATTGAACCCAGGGGTGTTCTACCTCCGCGCTACACCCCCTGCCCTATTTTTTTATGCTTTATTTTGAAACCGGGTCTCACGAAGTTGCGGAGGGCCTCACTAGGTAGAGAGAGAGAGAGAGAGAGAGAGAAGAGAGAGAGAGAGAGAAGAGAGAGAGAGAGAGAGAAAGAGAGCTGAGGCTGGCCGCGAACCCGGATCCCCCGGTCTCCACCTCCCAAAGTACTGGGATTACAAGCGTGCACCACCACACCCGGCCAGTATTGCTTAGTTTACAGCCTCTCTTCAATATAAGGCCATATACACTTGCCTCAAATTATGCATTTTTTGCATTTCATGGCTTTTAATTTGTATAATTTCCATTATTATTTATTTCTAAATATAACATACCTTTCCTTCCTTCCTTCCTTCCTTCCTTCCTTCCTTCCTTTCTTTCTTTCTTTCTTTCTTTCTTTCTTTCTTTCTTTCTATTATTCGGTGGTACTGGGAATTGAATCCAGGGGCATTCTACTTCCAAGGTACACCCCCAGCCTTTTTTTTTTTTTTTGAAACAGGATCTAAGTTGCTGAGAGGCTTGCTAAGTTGCTGAGTCTGGTCTCAAATCTGTGATCCTCCTCTTGCAGCCTCCCAAGTACTGGGATTACAGTGTGTACCACCACACTCAGCTATAGTCTCACTTTCATTATGATTTTTCATGGACATTTGAGTGTAGATGTATGCTTCAAATTTTTTGGTGCTGCAACAAATCTCTTTTTACTTGATTTTTGTATTTTTTCCAATATGCCTTGGGACATATTTTGAGAAATTTGGTTGTTGGTTGAAGGACTAAGGCCTATGAAGTTTTGCTGTATGCTCCAAATTCCCTTCTATAAGAGTTGGATTATGTTTTCCTACTAACAACGTATGGCAGCACCTGTTTCCCTACAGACTTTTTAAACTTGTGGATTTTTGCCACTGATAGATGAGAACTGGTATCTCAGTATAGTTTTAATTCAATTTTTTGAATGAGCTTAATAATAATTTTTTATCATCTCCCTATACTGTTTTAATGTGGTTGTTGGTGGTCTTTTCTTCCCTATTTTTGGAAGTCCATTATATATTATGGATATTAAAGACTTTGTGATATAGTGGGCAAACTTTCTCCCACTTTTCTCACTTCTTTTTACTTAGTTTTTTTACTTTAACCCACACAAAACTATTCTATTTTTATATAATCAAATTTATATTTTTGCCGGGTGTGGTGGCACACGCTTGTAATCCCAGTACTTTGGGAGGCGGAGACCGGAGGATCTATGTTCGCGGCCAGCCTCAGCTCTCTCTCTCTCTCTCTCTCTCTCTCTCTCTCTCTCTCTACTTAGTGAGGCCCTCTGCAACTTTGTGAGACCCGGTTTCAAAATAAAGTATAAAAAAATAGGGCCAGGGGTGTAGTGGGGAGGTAGAACGCCCCTGGGTTCAATCCCCGGTACCACAAAAAAAAAAATTATATTTTCTCAGGGAATCCTCTAACACATAGATTACCAAACTTATTGGCTTACTGCTTCCTTTTTGGAAAGAAAAAAAATTATACTCAATGTTCCCCTGGGCACTTGCACTATCCCCTTATTTTTATTCAATGCTCCAAATCATACTAGAGGCTACCATGGGACCCCTGGATCCTTCCGGCACCCCCCTGCCCCAGGCACTATCACTGACTTTGGGAATCTATGCTCTAACACAAGTGGTTGTAATCTTTTTTTTTCTTTTTCTTTTTGGTTCTGGGGATTGAACCCAGGGGCATTCTACCCTTGATCTACACCCCCAGCCCTTTTTTTTCTTATTTTGAAACAGGCTAGCCTAAAACCTGTCTCAGTCTCCCAAATACTGGTATTACAGGTGTGCACCACCACACCCTGCAGGTTGTAATCATTTCTTCATCTGTACTACATTGATGAGGATTTCTTTTCCCATGTTTTGTGGTAATTTGTCTTTCTTTTTTCTTTTCTTTTTTGTTTTAGAGCATTCTAAGAAATCTAGGGGGTGTCTCAAGAAGGCCTATGACTTTTCTGTGATTTGCAGAAGACAGGACCCAAGCTGACCAAAGAGGAGGAAGAAGCCTTGAAGGAGAAGCTCACAGACACATCAGAGAAGCCCCTGTGGAGGGCCGTCGTCAACATCAACGCCATCCTCCTCATGGCCGTGGCTGTCTTTGGCTATGCCTATTTTGCCTGAACTCTGACTGAGATACTAGAATTAAGCAAAAGATAATTTTATTGATTTTCACTTTGTAGTTTGTTGTGTTGCAAGGGGGATTCACAGTTGGTAACTTTATTGAATGTGGTGACTTTAGACTTGATAAGAAAACTCAGAACAGGATGTTTCCTTACAGACTGTGTCTGTTTGCTAAGTGCTGCCATAACAAAGTACAAATACCAATGGGCTTAAACAGCAGGGCTTTATTTTTTCATAGTTCTAGAGGCCAGAAGTCTGAGATCAAGGCATCCACAAGGCTGGTTCCTTCTAAGGGTTCTCGTCTTGGAGATGTCTTGTAAATGTCCATCTCTCCCTATGTCTTCATATGGCCCTCCTGTCTATCTGTGTCCTAAAATCTTGTGTGTGTGTGTGTGTGTGTGTGTGTGTGTGTGTGTGTGTGTGTTGGAGGACTACTGGGGATAGAATCCAGGGGCATTCTACCTCTGGGCTATACCCCAAGACCTATTTTATTTTTTTTTATTTTTAAACAGGGTCTCACTAAGTTGCAGAAGGACTCACTAAGTTGTTGAGGCTGGCCTCAAACCTGTGATCTTGTCTCTGCCTCTCAGGTACTAGGATTACAGGTGTGTGCCACCATGCCCTGTGCTATATTTTTTTAAATTATTCAAGTTGTCAGATTTTATTCTCAACTCTTCCAGCCCCCTGCTCTAATCCATACATTGTGCTAGCCACAGTTATGTTCAGTATTTATCTATAATCTCTAGGTATTACAGTTTTCAGTATTTTTATTTTTGCCAAAGTAATAATATTCATCGATGGAACAATAATGCACCTTAATACAGCATCTGTATGGCATCTTTTCATGCATCCATCTCCCATCCCCCCCTTTCCTGGAGTGTGGTCCTCACCACATCCCAGGAGGTAGGTAGATGCTATAAGCACCAAGTTCTCCATCTTTCAAAGAGAAAAATACACAATAGAGACAAAATAATTTGCCACAATATCTACAGTAAATCATTGCAAAGGCAGAAATCGAATCCAAGCCACTGCCCACTCCATCCACCAGCTTTCCATCCTCTCAAAGCTCAAAACATAACACAAACTCCACATAAGACTGGCTCCTCTGAGTGATGCTAGTCGCTTTTCCCTCTTCTCTGCCTGGGTTAAGACACTTCAAACAGGGTTCCCTTCTCTGGGTCCCCTTCCTTCCACAAGGACAAGCCATCTGTTTACCTGTCGAGCCAGTGTTATACCCAGAACCCACTCTCAGCTCTTTTCTAGGATACATTATTTTTGTACTTGGGGTTGAACCCAGGGGTGTTCTACTGAGCTAAACCCCTGACTCTATTTTATTTTTTTTTATTTTGAAACAGGATCTCGCTAAGTTGCTGAATCTGGCCTTAAACCTGCAATCCTTCAATCTCAGCCTCCCAAGTACTGGGATTACAGGTGTGCGCCACCATGTCCTCAGCATTTTTCTAAGATAGCCTAAAATCAGTCAATAGTGTGTTCAATTTAACTTCAATAGGATCATATTGCAACATAATTGAGATTTCACCGGTAGAAAAAAATTAGTTAAGTTTAAGCTAAACCAGTTCAATGAGAAATATGGCTAGAAGCATTGGACACTGCCACCAGGCACAGAGACCATCTACCTTAACCTGTGTCAATGAATGATTATCAATAAAGACACCTGAAAAAGGCTGGGCACAGTGGTACATGTCTATAATCCCAGTATTTGGGAGGCTGAGACAGGAGGATCGCAAGTTCAAATCCAGCCTGGGCAACTTAATTGAGACTCTGTCTCAAAATAAAAAAAAAAAAAAGATCTGCTTCCCCCACTGGCCTGAGCCTGGGGCCTGCGGCCCTCCCTTTTGGGTAAGTCCTGCCTTCCTGAGGACAGGGACCCCATCGAGCTCCCAGCCTCAGCTTCCATAAACTCATCAGTTTGTTGAATTGACTTTTCTTGTAGTGGGAAATATTTGATAGAGATGTAATGGTGGGGGAAGCTTTCTTTTTTTTTTAATGAAGAGGTCAGAAAGGGAAAGTAGCAGGAACCAGAGAGACCAAAACTCTAAAACTAATGTTCAAGTCTTAGGAACGGTGGACACACCGAGTCTACCTGAGACAGACTTGCATCAGACATCGTGGAACTCCTGTTTTTTAGTCTGAATTTTTCTGGATATGACTGGGTGAGTTTTCCTTTGGTGGTTCAAGTATGTACAGATGATTGTATTACACTGGCTTCAAATACATAAGTTATTGGCAAAAATAATGATTTTCCTCCAGCTAGCCTATAATTACACATATACATGCTTTTCTAACTGGGCAAAACTTACAACTGATGGTTTTCCCTTCAACATCACAGAATGGCACTAACGGGAGGTGGAATACAGACTCTGGCCTTGATAAGTCTACAGTGGACAGTGGGACTCAGGCAAAGTATGCATGACAAAAGACAGCCACAGTCAGCAGGATGATGCCATTGATGTTGGTGATTGTCCTCCACAAAGGCTTCTCGGAGGTGTCTGTCAGTTTCATCTTCAGAGCCGCCTCCTCTTCCTTGGTCAAAATGGGTCCCTTATCCTGGTCCAACCCACAAAACAGGTCATAGGCCCGCCTGAAGCATTCTTTCTTCTGCTCAGGAGCTTCTGTATCTAGGGAAGGGAGCATGAAGGAATTATTGGATACAGAAGCAGAGAGATGCCACACCATGGACCATCTACCATTCTGCAGAAACTTCCCTGTTTTTTAGAAATGGTACACAATATTCAAATAAACTTAATTAAGTACAAGACAGCTGGGAGTGGTGGTGCATGCCTGTAATCACAGTACTCAGGAGGCTGAGACAGGAGGATTTCAGGTGCTAATCCAGTCTCAGCAACTTACTGAGGCCCCCAGCAACTTTAGACCTGTTTCAAAAGTAAAAAGGGATAGGTGGTAGCTCAGAGGTAGAATGCCCCTGGGTTTGGTTCCCAGTACCCCCCCTTCCGCAAATGTACAAGATAATGTTACTAGATAGATTATGCATCCTCGTGAGCAACTATCCTGAGTTTTATCTCTATCATGATCAATGCAAATGTTTTTGTTTGTTTGTTTTTGTTTGTTTTGGGTACCGGAGATTGAACCCGGGGAAATACTACTTATGAGCTACACCCCCAGCCCAATTTTATTTCTTATTTGGAAACAGGTTCTCACTAGGTTGCTGAGAGTCTTACTAAATTTCTGAGGCTGACTTTGAACCTGAGATCCTCCTGTCTCAGCCTCCCAAGTACTGGGATTACAGGCTTGTACCACTGTGCCCTACTGCAAATGTATTTTGATTTAGAACAGTTACATGATATAACAGTTTTCAAGAGAGAAATGTTAACAATGGGCTGGAGAACGGTGACAGACGGTGGGCATGGAAACCCGACCTCTGGAATACATGAACTCCTATCTGTTTGCTGCATTATTGGAAAGCATGAGGCTGGCATGGCTGAGGGATCAACTGGTTATGTCTGTTCATTCTAAGGCTTTATATAGCGCCATCTGGAGGTAAGAGTTGGTCCGAATACCTCCTGGTGCAGGACATCAGTGACCCATACTCCTTCCTTGGCCGTAATATCACTTGTTGTATATCCACACTGCAGAATCAAACCACACACCTGGCCTGGCACTCAAAGTGGATGCCCGCTAAGGGAATTGAGTCCCTCCTCTGAGCCCAGCGGTGGCAGTGGAAGCAGTCAGACCTGGTTTTGAATCCCAGCTCTGCCACTCACTAGATATCAAATTAAGTCCACCATGTCTTCAGAACCATGTTCGGAAACCACTGCGATGCACTTCTCCATTTTTATAAGTCACAAAATTTTGTTTTTTTAAGAGTCACAGAATTCTAGAACTGAAAAGAACCTTGGTGATCGAATGCATGTGTATATCAGAACAGGATCCGAGTTCAGTATTTGGGTTTTTTAATTCACCTCTTTCATCTTCAGGTATGCACAAAATTGGATAAATAATACCTTCTTCACCATATTAATGAAAATTTAGAAAGACATTAAATTTAATGAGAAAACCCAGCACAGAGCAGATGTCAATGAGTGCTGCTCGCCTTCCATCCTCTCTCTTTTCTGTGCTGAGGCTGATTTTGAACCTGGATTCCTTGCTCATGCTTCTGTTGCTCAGATACACAGAAGAGAAATACCTCCTTATGAGAAGTCTCCCACATGACTCGCTCCACCAAAATAGTAGAATGGGGAAGAAGGAGCCAGGATTTGGACAACTCAAGTGAGAAATGCATAATTATCTGGGCCACGAAAAAGCTGATTGGCCTTGGGAAAGTCCGTGTGTCTCGTTTTCTTTATCTGTAAACTTGGAAGGACTATACTTGCATTATCTGCCTTGAAAGGATGATGCAGTACAAAAATGAATCACTAGAATGAGATATTTATAATTAAAACATGTTACGATTGCTGGGCATAGTGGCACATGCCTGTAATCCCAGTACTTGGGAGGTTGACACAGGAGGATCGCAGGTTCACAGCCAGCCTCAGCAACTTAATGAGGCCCTCAGCAACTTAGCAAGACCCTGTTTGAAAATAAAAAATAAAAAGGGCTCAGAGGTAGAACACCCCTGGGTTCAATCCCCATTACCACAAAAATAATAATAATGGTAATAATTATAGCCAATTCTTATAGTAGAGAATTGTCTCATCCAGTGTTTCCAACAATGCTATGAGATGTGGAGTACCATTTAGAACAGGCTTACAGGAGGAGCCTGAGCTTTACAAAGATGGATTTGCTTGCCCAAGGTAGTAAGAAAATAATTCAGGATTTAGTCTCAGTTCTACCTGATTCCAAATCCCACAACCTATAGCTGCACTATTCTACTTCCCTTACTCTGAGTTAAAATTGGATGGACTCTTTTGATCCATCAGTTTTAAGTCTGTCCTCTCACGCAAAAATAATCTCTTCTTCCACATTAACACCTCTCAACACTCAAAATGCTCCCATCCATGTCCTTTGAAAATCTGTGATATTTTCACTCGATGTGGAGACATTTTTGAAAGTGGGAGAGGTGGGGGATGTTCATGCCTGCCTGCTCCAGGGGATCAGGAGGGAGTTGCCTGCTTTCAGCACCATGGTCAGCTGCCATGGCGCCATGCTCCTTCAGTACTAGTCCTTAGAGATTACAAGTATATTGTATCAGAACCAGGACCATCAACAATGTCTCTCCCTCCCTGGGTCTCAATTCATTGATCTGTAAGGTGGATAAGATCAAATGACCTCTGGAGCTCTTTCTAAGGTGAGGATTCTGCCAGGTGTGGTGGCACATGCCTACAATTTCAGTACTTGGGAGTCTGAGACAGGAGGACCACAAGTTTGTGTTCAACCTCAGCAATTTAGCAAAATCCTGTTTCAAAATAAAAACTAAAAAGGTTTGGAATTGTACCTCAGAGGTATAATACGCTTGGGTTCAATCCCCAGTACCAAAGGGGGGTCACTCAAAGCTAAGATTCTGTCACATTCCTGATGGCCACATTCAGAACTTATTCTGCTTCATCTGGTGCTGTCCTTCAGGTGGAAGGATGAGCCCTCCACAATCACACGAGGTAAAGCACATGACCTTGAGCTCCCATACTTCTGCAAACCATGTACATCCATTCTTCCATGTAGGGAGGACAAGCTATAACACTGAAGTTAAAGAAAACATTAAGTGTGTGTGTGGGGGGGGGTTGTACTGGGGATTGAACCCAAGGGCATTCTACCTTCAAGTTACACCCCCAGTCCTAATTTTTTTTTAATTTTGAAATAGGATCTCATTTGTTGAGGGTCTCACTAAGTTGCTGGGGCTATCCTCGCACCTGCAATTCTCCTGTGTCAGACTCCTTAAGTATTGGGATTACAGGCATGTGCCACCACACCCAGCTAAGAAAGCACTAATTTAAAAGGCAAGCCTCTAGGCACTAAGCGTCTTGCCAGGCTTCCAAAAAAATTATATTTTCTAAATACGATATTGTAAGACATAAGATCCCAAAAGCCTTCATCCCATCCCCCGATATCACTAGAATTGAACATAGCTTTGGTCTCATCTGTTCTCAGTTCACAGGCTTTCATAAGAGCCCTTCTGCCAGGCGTGGTGGTGCACTCCTGTAATCCTAGTACTTGGGAGGCTGAGACAGGAGGATTGCAGGTTAGAGGACAGCCTCAGCAACTTAGGGAGACCCTCAGGAACTTACCAAGACCCTGTTCCAAAATAAAAAATAAATAAATAAAACGGGCTGGGGGTATAGCTCAGAGGTAGACTACCCCTGAGTTCAACCTCCAGCACAAAATAAATAAAGCCCTTCTCTTATCCCTGACAATGTCCCAAATCAAGATAGGGTGGCAAATTTCTCATTCATTGATTCACTGAGCACTGTAAAATATGAGGGGTGAGGCAGCCAGAATGACTTTCCCCCACCTCAACATGGCCTCAAAGTGAACTTCCCAAAACACATGTATCCATCTCACCCCCATCCTGCTCCCTCCAAGGGGAGAGATCTGAGCTTTGGTAAGGGCATTTAATGGAGGCTTGGCGGTCAGTTCTGGGTCAGAAGTCACCTATTTCAATGATCTCCTTTTGGGGTTCTTGGAAGTCCTCATCTTCTGCATCTAAGTCAATACGTTCCTCTTTGCTGTTGCGCAGGCTCCAACATAGACGATAGAGCTGTGGAGAAAGCAGAACAAGTTAACCTAAAGATCCCACTACTTAGGAATCTGAGACAGGAGGATCGCAGGTTCAAGGCCAGCACACAGTAACTTAGATTTTCAAAATAAAAAATGAAAAGGCCTATGAATGTAACTCAGAGGTAGAAGCCCCTGGGTTCAATCCCCAGTATCACAAAAATAAACAAGAAAGGAAGAAAGGAAGGAAGGAAGAATGAGAGGGAGGGAGGGAACAAGGGGAGGAGGAAGGGAGGGAGGGAGGAAGGAAAGAAGGAAGGAAGGAAGGAAGGAAGGAAGGAAGGAAGGAAGGAAGGACAGAAGGACATAAGCTCCTGGCTATTTCAGGACCTTCACCAAAATTGGGTCAGCCAATATCAGAATCACTCTCAAATAACAAAACCAAATTCAACAGTGCCCATAGAAACTGCCACCACCTAAAAGGGCTACTTCCAATTGTAGAGGTAACCACAGAGGGTACACCCCACATAGTCTGCATTCTACACTATACCAGCCTGAATTATCAGAGGGATCCTGCTCGTGCAAGACCTACCAAGAAAGGGATTCCCTTGGGTTGTGATTCAGTACACATTGTGTCAAACCCCACTTACCAGCTAAAGAAGCCACAGGAAGATTACACCATGATGCCCAATTGGAATTAAACTCAACATAACTCAACAAAATGATAACCCAAGACACATCATCAAGGGAAGAATGCTCATTAAGAAGACTCTCACAGGGGTGTCCAAGGTGGTGACTGAGGGAGACACCACATTGAGATCTCTCTGAGACTTGGATCTCAATTGCCATGAAAACAGTTTCTCGACAAGAGAAGAAAAGCAACATAAAATTGAACTAAACAATGAAAAATTTGAAACATGATGGAATCAAAGACAGAAGACAAAACAGAGGACAGTAAAAAGCTCTAGGGAATGGCAGTGGTGCCATCTTGGCCAGCCCATGACAGTGGCTACTGGCATTGCAGCTTCCACACACCAACAACAAAGATGCCAGTGATCTATTGTAAATCCAGCATCCGCAGATCAGCAGCAATGAAAGCGAGCAGCAACTCACTCCACACTTGACAGAGACCTGAACTGCTGTGTCAGTGGAAGCAGTGGCAGCGCCACCTTGGTCGGACTGCACCAGTGGCTACTGACATCGTGGCTTCTGCAGGCCACCAACAAAGAAGCCAGTGACCTGTTGTAAAACCAGCAACTGCAGATCATCAGCGATAAAAGCAAACAGAGATTCGTTCCATGCTTGTCAAAGACCTGAGTGCTCAGAAGCCTGACCAGAACCTGTGGCAACATGGCCCAGCCCACCCCCTCCACCAAGATTAAGAGGAGTTCTCAAAAAGACCGTAAGTTAACAAGCCACCCCAGGGGGAGACCAACTAGCATGGCCACAGAGACTCATGTGGCAAGCAATAGAATCACAGGGTCTGAGACTTTGCGGATCACCACCATGGAGGTGGGAATGGGGTCTGCTGTGGGACACATTAGATTCACAGATAAGCAGCCAGCCCCAAGCAACATTTGGGCAAGACAGACCTATAGCCCGCAGATCACAGCGCCCTTGCAGGGTTCCTGGGGAACTCCACAGGACACACAGTTGTAGTACCTGTGGAAAAATTACAACAACCCAGCCCTCTCTGTGGAAAATGTGGAGTTCTGTGTTTTCAAAGTGACACCCAGCATTTCTGTAGGCAAAGACAGACACAAGCCCAGAGCCCCCCACTGGTGATACCCACCATATGTGTAGACAGAGAGAGACATAGGGACAGCCCAAGTGGAGAACGCAGAGACCCACGCTTGCAGTGAGGGGCCAATAGCGGTACTGGGTGCCTACACAGGTGGTGAGAGGCATCAGGCAAGGGTCCCAATCACTGAAGGAGATCAAGAATTGGGCCTGAAAATGGACATTATACCAAACAAGTGAGAATAACCATCCAGTAAAGGTTACTCACCTCTAAGGCTCACCTAGTAACAAATATCTACCTCCAGAATAAGATACTATAAAGGGAGAGAGATTAGACATAGGAAAACTACAGAGTGAGAGAGAGATACTGAAAGCAACAAAGATATAAACTTAAGAAACCTGAAATCATGAGAAGGAAGATTAGCAAAGAAAAAATTAGCTCCCACAACTCCATAACAGAACTCACCAACACAGAAGTGCAAAGATTGTCAGAAGGACAATTCAGAACTTTAATAGTAGAAATGATACAGGATTTCCAAAAAGAATTCCAAGAGAGACTGAAAGTAATGAAGGATCAAATAAACAGAATCTGACACCCTGAACAGGAATCAAAAAGAAGCTCTGAAGGAAGTGAAGGATGTAATAATTGAAATGAAGGTATCAATATAAACTATCAACACTAGACTAGACCACATGGAAAACAGAATCTCACTCTTAGAAGATGACCTTTCCAGAAATAAATGCATAGTATATAATTTAGAAAAAACAATTCGACAGCATGAATTGGACATTGAAGAGATCTTGGCCAATCTTAAAAGAGCAAACCTAAGAATAATAGGCATAGAAGAGGGAATAGAAGCTGAAACCAAAGGAATAAATAATCTCAGAGAAGTAATATTAGAAAGTTTTCCAAAGATAGAAAAAGAGGTCGACACACAGGTACAAGAAACATATAGAAGCCCTAATAGACAAGATCAGAGGTTCACCACACCACACAATAATGAAATTGACTATTGTAGAGGCCAAGGAGAGAATCTTAGAGGCAACAAGAGTAAAAAACCAAGTAACATTCAGAGGCAAACCCAAAAGAATCACTTCAGACTTTCCAAACCAAGACATGAAACCCAGGAGGGCCTAGAGTGACATATTCCAAACTCTGGAAGAAAACAACTTAGAGCCAAGATTTATCTACCCAGGAAAGATATCTATCAAATTTGATGGGGAAATAAAAACCTTCCATGACAAACAGAAGCTGAAAGACTTTATGTCTTCCAAACCAGCACTAGAGAAAATGCTCAAAGAGATTAATTACAAACAAGCAACTAGGGAAAGAACAAACACTACCTCAAACAGAAATTAAAACTCAAAATGTTAGGAATTAAAACTCATCTCTCAGTCACGCTGAATATAAATAGCCCCAAGTCCCCAATCAAAAGACATAAGGTGGCAAAATGGATTAAAAATCACAATCCATCTATATGCTGCCTGCAAGAAACACACCTTACAAGTAAAGATACTCACAAAAAAAATGTGAAGGGATGGAGCAAGATAATCCATGCTAATGGAACTTGAAAACAAGCAGGAGTAGCAACTATGAAATCAGACAAATTAGACTTCAAACCTAAACTTATCAGAAGAGACAAAGAAGGTTATTTCTTACTGGTAAAAGGAACAATCCAGCAAGAGGATATAACAATAGTCAACATTTATGCCCCAAACATAGGTGCAACCACTTCCATAAAAGAAACTCTTCATGACATTGTCATGAAGAGTTTGGGAGACTTCAACACTCCTTTCACACCAGTAGATCGATCTTCAAGACAAAAGGTCAGTAAAGATGCCTCAGACCTAAGGAACATCATAAAACAAATGGACCTACTAGACACATACAGAATATTCCACCCAACTACAGCTGAATTCATATTTTTTTTAGCTGTTCATGGAACCTTCTCTAAAATAGATCATATCCCAGGCCATAAAGTGAGTACTAGCAAGTTCAAAAAACGTGATATAATCCCCTGCATCTTTTCAGACCATAATGGAATGAAACTAGAAATCAACTATAAGAAGACCCAGAGAAACCTCATAAATACATGGAGACTGAACACCACACTGCTGAATGAGGAATGGGTCACAGAAGAAATAAGGGGAGAAATTAAGAAATTCCTAGAAACAAACAAAAACAGAGACACAATGTGGGTGATCTGAGGTGACTGGAGCTGCCGGTTCTGTGCTATCTGTCCTCTGAGAGCTTGGCATGACTTGAGGCGTGGCATACCAAGCATAGCAGGAAGCATACTTCCTGCACAGGCACAGCCTGCTCTGATGAGAACGGAACAGAGAGGGAAGCTGCGGCCTCGGGAGACCCGAGTTCTCATATTCTTGCTCTTGCTCCATAAATAGCCTTGGGAAAGAGATAAGCACAAGACTGTTAGTGTTTTAGTTCTTAGAAGCTTTGTTTTAAGAGATATATGGTGCTTTGATTATATTAGTGCTTGCCTGTACAGGGTTCCCAGGATTTCTCTATAAAAAGGTCTGTTGCTCTAAATAAACATGCACTTTCTTGGAGTCTTACTCCTGATTTGCATCCCCTGTGTCCTCATTTTTGCACTGTTGTATCTTCCGGGGGTCTCCGCTCCCCTAGAGAGCGACCACACACAACATATCAAAATCTCTGGGACACTCTGAATGTAGTATTAAGAGGAAAATTCATAGCATTGAGTACTCACATAAGAACAGAAAAACAGGAATAGTCTAACCCCAAAGCCAGGAAATAATTGAAATCAGAGCAGAAATCAATGTAGTAGAGAATAAAAAAATACAAAAAAATCAACAAAACCAAAAGCTGGTTCCTTGAAAAAATAAGAAAGATAGATAAACCACTAGCCAACCTGACCAAAAGAAAGAGAAAATCAATCCAAATTACTAATATAAGAGATGAAAAAGGTGATATTACCACTGACAGCACAGAAATACAGAGGATTATCAGGAACTAGTTTGAAAAACTATACTCCAACAAAGTGGAAAACCTAGAAGAAATTGACAAATTTCTAGACACATACAACCTTCCTAAGTTGAATCAAGAAGATATAGAATATTTAAATTGACTAATATCAATCAAAGAGATTGAAGCATCAATAAAGAGCCTACCATCAACGAAAAGCCCAGGTCCAGATGGTTTCCCAGGTCAATTTTATAAAACCTTTATAGAAAAAACTAATCCAAATACTCCTCAATCTATTCTGTCATTGATGAACTTAGATGCAAAACTTCTAAACAAAATACTAGCAACTTGCATTCAAAACCACATGAAGAAAATCATACACCATGACCAAGTTGGGTTCATCCCAGGGATGCAAGGCTGGTTCAACATACGAAAAACAATCCATATAATCTACCACATAAGCAGAACTAAAGACAAAAATCACATGATCATTTCAATAGACGCTGAAAAAGCATTTGACAAAATCCAACACCCATTCATGATAAAAACACTGCAGAGAATTGGAATAGAAGGAACACACCTCAACAACATAAAGGCAATATAAAATAGGCCCATAGCCAATATCATGTTGAATGGGGAAAAACTACAAGAGTTCCTCTTAAAAACAGGAACAAGACAAGGATGTCCACAGTCACCACTCTTTTTCAATACAGTAATAGAGACTCTAGCCAGAGAAATAAGGCAAGAGAAGGAAATCAAAAGAGTACAAATAAGAAAAGAAGAAATGAAACTATCTCTATTTGTAGATGACATGATAATATACCCAACAAACTCAACCAAAAGGCTTACAGAACTGATGAACAAATTCAGCAAAGTGTCTGGATACAAAATCAACATTAAAATATCAGAAGCTTTTCTATAGGCCAACCATAAATCCACTGAAAAAGAAATCCAGAAACATTTCCACTTACAATATCCCCCAAACAATAAAATACTTAGGAATAAACCTAACCAAGGAGGTAAAAGACCTCTACAAGGAAAATTATAAAGCATTGAAAAAAGAAATTGAAGAAGAACTTAGAAGATGGAAAGACCTCCCATACTCTTGGATAGGCAGAATATATATCATCAAAATGGCCATTCTTCCAAAAGTGGTCTGCAGATTCAATGCAATATCCATTAAATTACCAAGGTCATTCTTCACAGACATAAAAATAATTACTCCTTTAATTCATTTGGAACAACAACAAAAAAAAACCCAGACTAGCCAAAGTAGTTCTCAGCAACAAGAACCATCCAGGAGGCATCACAATACCTGACTTCAAACTATACTACCGAGCCATAGTAATAAAAACAGCATGGTATTGGCACAAAAGCAGACACATAGACCAATGGAGCAGAATAGAAGACTCAGAAACAAATCCACACACTTACAGCCAATTGATTTTTGACAAAGGAGTCAAAAACATACACTGGAAAAAACAGCCTCTTCAACAAATGGTTTTGGCAAAACTGGTTGACCACATGTAGAAAAATGGAAATAAACCCCACTTTCTAACCCTGCACAAGAGTCAATTCAAGATGGATCAAAGACCTGGAAATTAGACCAGAGACCTTGAGCTACTTAAAGAAGGCATAGGTCCAACTCTTCAACACATAGGCACAGGCAAAAACTTCCTCAACAAGACCCCAAAGGCCCAAGACGTTTAAAAGAGGATCAATACGTGAGATTGCATTAAACTGAAGAGCTTATGCACAGCAAAGGAAACTATCATGAACCTCAACAGAGAGCCAACAGAATGGGAGATTTTTGCCAGCTACTCCTCTGATAGAGGACTGATATCTAGAATATACAGAGAACTCAAGAGACTCACTACTGAAAAAACAAACAACCCAATCAAAAAAAGGGCAAGTGAACTAAATAGGCACTTCACAAAAGAAGAAATACAAATGGCCAATAAATGTATGAAAAAATGTCAACATCATTAGCAATCACAGAGATGCAAATCAAAACTATCCTGAGATGTCACCTAACGCCAATTAGAATGTCAAACATTAAAAACAAACAATAACAAATGCTGGCGAGGATGTGAAGAAGTAGGAACTCTAATACAAATTAGTGAAAATTAGGGCAACCACTTTGGAAAACAGTGTGGAGGATCCTGAGAAGATTGGGAATGAACCTACCTTATGACCCAGCAATACCACTTCTAGGCATCTACCCAAAAGAATGGAAACCACATTACCAGACTAATGCATGCATATCTATGTTTATAGCTGCACAATTCACAATTGCAAAACTATGGAACCAGCCAAGATGTCCATCAACAGATGGATTACAAAACTACAGGATGTGTACACAATGGAATTTTATGCAGCCATCAAGAAGAACAAAATTACGTCATTTGCAGGGAAATGGATGGAATTAGAGAACATTATGCTTAGTGAGTTTAGTCAGTCACAAAATGTGAAAAGTCGGATGCTCTCCCTAATATGCGGAAGCTAGGGAGAATAGGGCATAGAAAGGACTCCAGAAAAATGGAGAAAACTTCAGATGAGTAAAGAAGGTGATCTAAGTGAGGGGTATGGGATGAGGGAAGAGGGAAACACCCCAATGCACAGGATGTACATACACAAATATATCAAAGTCAACTACTATGCTGAACACGAGAAGGAGGGAAGGGGGAGGGAAGGGGAGTGGGAATTGGGGGAGGGCTAATTGAACGATGTTTGCATGTATACTTCTACCACCCTGAAAACCATCAAGGTGTATGATTACAATGCACTAATAAAAAAAAGTCGTCCCTGACAGAAAAAATGGAAGAGATATTCACCCCAACAGATGTACAAATCTCAGCATAAAAATACAAGAAATATGAAAAAACAAGGCACTATGATGCCTCCCAAAGTTCTTAATTCTATATAATGCCTTCAACTATGGTAAGATGCAGCAAGCAGACCCTCTCCAAATGCAGCCCTTCAGATCTTCCCAGACTCCCTACTGTGAACCAAATAAACTTTTATTGTTTTTAGCCTACCTAGACTGTGGTATTCTTTTATAGCAGCAGAAAAAGGACTAAGATATATTGTTAGAAATATCTTGAAATCTATGGGTAACTGTTTAGTGGTTTCATTGGGGGGAAAATCAAGAGATAAGCCAGACTTCAAGTTTCCCTGAATGTAGTGATTTTTGTCACTAGGTATGTCCCTTGCTGGGACCTCTGGAAGCTTCAACCATGGGACCATTTCAATAAATACCAGTTCCTTTTTTTGTACTAGGGATTGAACTCAAGGGCATTCTACAACTGATCTACACCCCCAGGCCTATTTTTATATTTTATGTTGAAATAGGGTCTCACTAGGTTGATGAGAGTCTCACTACTTGCTAAGGCTGTCCTTGAACCTGTGATCCTCCTGACTCAGCCTCCCAAGTACTGGGATTACAGGCCTGTAAGCTGCCATGCCCGCTTCCAGTGACCTGTGACTTCTCACGTGACCTCATTTCCCTTGCACATGCAACTGAAGCACAGTCTGTGAGGACGCCACTGAAACGTCCCGCCTGGAACACCATTTCCTGCCCTGTATCCTTCCACACAACACCAGCAGCAAGTATGAACTGTCTTATTCATGTAAGTGCAAGATGAGTCACTGAGATGGGGTCAGCCAAGAGCACTGCCACGTGAACATGACACGGGCCCCCAGGCTTCTGCCACAGGGGTACTCACATGTACATCTGGAATGGGCTTGGTGAAGAAGGAGATGGCCAGGATGGTGATTAGAGAAATGACAAAGAGGATAATGGCAAAGTATAAGTAGTGCACTCCGCAGATGATCGTGGGACAGTTGCTGGGCTCCACGCAGCTCCCAGTTCCATAGGCAAACTCAGCGATCATCCGGGTAATCCCGACCAGGAATCCTAGGATCAGTCCCCAAAAAGCGGCCTGTGAAAGAAAACCTGAGTTAATGAACCCACAAAGCAGCTGGCAACCCTGACTTTCCTAGAGGGTAGACAGAGGAAAAATAGTAATAATTAATAATAATAATAATTACAGTCAGAGAAGTGGAAGCTCTGGGATATCTGCAGCCAGAACACTGGAGTTCAGAACATAAATGGGACCATTAAATTGGGCTTCTGATGGGTCTATCTTGTTTCAACCACATATTACACCTGGATCTTAGAACAAGGATTCATAATATAAATGGGGTAAAGTGTCTAATAACTGGTTGTAGAATATTAATCTTGAGCCTTAACTCCAGAGATTCCTTTTAACATAAAAAATAATTTGAGCCAGGTGTGGTGGGACAAACCTGTAATCCCAGTACTTGGGAGGCTGAGACAGGAGGATCGCAGGTTCAAGGCCAGCCTCAGCAACTTAGAGCCTGTTTCAAAATAAAAAATAAAATAGGGCCAGGGGTATAGCTAAAAGATAGAATGTACCCTGGGTTCAATCTCTAGTGCCACAAAAATTTGTTTTAAATTTCCAGATGTAGGAATATGCAGATATACAGTAATAACTTGTAATTTGTCTTCCTTGAAGTCAAGGAAAAAGAAAGTAAGTATTTGGGGGATGAAGGAGAAACTAACTTTTCCATAAATATATAAATAAGTTTCCTTCTTCTGCCCCCAAAGTCACTATTTTGAGTTACTACTTTTAGTTTGAGAATGTAAACATCATACTATGTGTTTTCATAGTAAAATTGGGGTTTGTATATGAGAAATATGGAAGCCTTTAAGAGACTAGAAACATATTAGAGCACTATTTTTTAGGGCATTTGTTTGTGTATGTGTGTGTGTATTGGAGGTTGAACTCAGAGGCATTTTATCCCTCAGCTACATCCCCAGCACTATTTTATTTTTTATTTTGAAACAAGGTCTCACTAAGTTGCTGAGGCATCTCGCTAAGTTGCTGAGGCTGGCCTCGAACCTGTGATTCTCCTGTCTCAGCCTCCCAAGTACTAGGATTACAGGCATGTGCCAACACGCCTGGTTCCTCTCTAACTTTAAATTCCTCCAGTCCTACCTCCTCCCAGAAACCTTCCTGACGGTTTTAGTGCATATTGATGTCGAATTTCTTGAATCCCTTCCTATTTATATTTTGTGACACGTTTCATGCCTCAGTTATTATATTTTTACATTGTTTTGCAGATAGACTGCTTGAGCACCAGGACTTTGTCCTTCATTGAGCCCTGAACATTTTTTTTTGGAGGGGAAAGATACTAAGGATTGAAACCAAAGGCATTCTAACTCTGAGCTACAATCCCAGCCAGTTTTTTTAAACAGGGTCTCACTAAGTTGCTAAGGGTCTTGCTAAGTTGCTGAGGCTGGCCTCGAACCTGCAATCCTCCTGTTTCACCTCCCAAGTACTGGGATTACAGGCTAGCGCCACCATTCCCAGCTTCCTTGGGCCCTGGAAAGTGCCATCAGGGAAGCCAAGTTCACAGCAGAGCCACTGGAGGTATCTTGTGCTAGGATGTCCTCTGGAGCTGCTCACCCAGGGGCTGCCTACTACCAGGAGGCACCATGCAGTCAGGTCAGAATTACCAAGATTGGATAGAAAATGTACAATATGAGTGGGACCCTGTAGCAAGAAGGACAGGGGAGTTAGAGAGGAAGTAGACCCAGCACTGACTCCTGAGGAGGCCATTCCAACTCTCAGAGAACCCCGGTGTTCCCTAGAGGCGTTCCCATCGAATCTGCTTAAGATCTCAGGGCAATGTGTGCATGTATGATGTTCATACCCTGACATATATCAAAATGTATAATTACAATTTACAATGCACCAATAAATGAACATAAAAAAGAAATGATAAAATAAAAATAAAAACTGCTTCAATATCAAAAAAAAAAATCTCTGGGAAATAGAGCCATCCCACAGAGAATATGCAAACCCGCATGGGAGCCTTCTGAAGCAGACTGGGTCTTCTGGACAGGCTGGAATGACACCTACTGGCTCAGTGACTCTCTTGCAGAAAATCGCGAGCAGGAAGAGAGCTGCGATGGGTGGTCCCAAGTAACTGGTGACGGACTGGATGTAATCAAAGAGCTGTCCATTTTGTGCCGACTGCACGATGGGCACCCAGGCGATGCTGATGGCAATCAGCACGAGGATGAACAATCTGAAACCAAATTCCCCACAACAGAATGTCAACAGATGGCCCTACGTGAATAAATACACATCACTACGCATCCACACAGCACCGGCAAACGCATATACATATACGCTGCTGCGGTCAGATACACACGTGACCAGAGTGAGGAAAAACAGTAAGCGAACTTACTCTTGAGTCTTTTTCTTCCTATTCTGCCTCCAGGAGATTCATCTATGCCTATGAGTGAGTGAACCATGCTTGATTTTCAATGGCCACCTAGACCCAGTCACTACCATACAAAAAATTCCACTTTTGTGGTACTGGGGATTGAACCTAGGAGCATTCTATCTCCGAGCTACACCCCAAGCCCTTTTTATTTTTTTGTTTTTGAAACAGAGTCTCATTAGGTTGCTGAGCATCTTGCTAAATTAATGAGGCTGTCCTGAAACCTACAACCCTCCTGTCTCAGCCTCCCAAATACTGGGATTACAGGCATGGACTGCCATGCCTGGCACACAAAAAAAATCTCGCTTTGAGACCCAGTAGAGGATAGGAACCAGGCTATACACTTTGGAGCAAGACAGTCCTGGACTGTCTTGCTGGGAACCTTTCCTTTGAATGGGAACCGTTCCTTTCACTAACATCCAGGGGAATTGTTCCCCATGCCTGATGAGTTTGACCTGCTTTAGCCCCGTGAAGAGACATATCTATGCTTCTGCTAATCTTCTATCCAGAATATCTTATTAATGGATAATCACGATAACAGGCACACCTGAGTCATAAGATGATGCTTTGATGTTTTCACTATCCTGTTGTGGCTCATGACTCATCTGACAATCAAAAATGTACACACAGAGCCGGGCATGGTGGAGCATGCCTGCAATCCCAGTACTTTGGAGGCTGTAAAGTCTAAAACACCAAGCTATGTGTACATTTTTGTGTGTGTAGTACTGGGGATTGCACCTAGGGGCATTCTACCTCTGAGCTACACCTCCAGCCCTATTTTATTTTTTATTTTGGAACAAGGTCTCAGCCGGGTGTGGTAGTGCATGCTTGTAATCCTAGTACTTGGGAGGCTGAGACAGGAGGATTGCAGGTTCACAGCCAGCCTCAGCTACTTAGTGAGGCTCTCTGCAACTTAGCAAGACCCTGTTTCAAAATACAGAATGAGAAATAGGGCTGGGGGTGTAGCTCAGAGGTAGACTGCCCATGTTCAATCCCCAGTACTGCAAAAAGAAAAAAAAACAGGGTCTCACTGAGTTACTGAGGGCTTTGCTAAGTTGCTGAGGCTGGTCTTGAACCTGCAATCCTCTTGTCTCAGCCTCCCAAGTACTGGGATTAGAGGGGTACACCACCACACCCAGCTGCATCTGCCACTCTTGCCTAGCTTGAGTGGGAGCACAGATGGAACCTCTCTGATCATTCGAGCTTTTGGGGTACCTGGCAGGGGGGAACTGCATTTACCTTCCTGCTATCATGAGCTCCCTCTCGGATGCTTGCTTCCGGATCTTGGTGTAGATGTCCATGGTGAAGAGGGTGCTGGCGCTGTTGAAGATGGAGGTCAGGGAGCCCATGAGAGAGGCCATCATGACCGACAGCATCAGGCCGCGCAGTCCTGGGAGAGAAGGAGGTTCTGAGTGGCACATTCAGCACCTCAGTTCTTTTGTGCTCAGAATGTAGGAGGGCTTCAGGTTTGTTTGTTTCTGAAACCATTCCATCTTCTACAGGCGTGTGCCACCGCACTGGGCTTAGCTGATTTTTATGTTTTGAAGTATGTATATACTGTGGAATGGCTAAATCAAGCTAATTCACACATTCATTAACACGTGTATACATCATTTTTTGTGGTTATCTACTCTCACTCAGCAATTTTCAAGCATATACAATACATGTTATTAACTAGAGTTACCATGTCACACACTACATCTCTTGAACTTACTCCTCCTGTCTAATTGAAATTTTGTATTTTTCAACCAAGATGTCTCCAATCCATGTGACCTTTGTCCCAGCCCTTGGTAACCACCATTCAACTCTGCTTCTATGAGTTTCACTTTTTTTTAATGGTACTAGGGACTAAACCCAGAGGTATTTTACCTCTGAGATATACTCCCAGCTCTATTTTATTATTTTTTTAAATTTTGAAATTAAGTTCCAGAGGGCCTTGCTAATTGCTGAGGTTGGCAGTGAACTTGCAATCCTTCCATCTTAGCCTCCCAAGTACTGGGATTACAGGTGTGGGCTACCACACCCGGCTTCCTGTTGTTCTTGTTTGTGGTACTGAGGATTGAACCCAGAAGCATTCTATCTCTGAGCTACACCCCTAGACCTATTTTATTATTTATTTATTTATTTATTTATTTATTTATTTATTTATTTATTCTGTGTGTGTGTATGGTACTGTAGATTGAACTCAGGGATATTCTAACTCTGAGCTACACTCCCAGCCCTATATTTTTTTAATTTTTTGAAACAGGATCTCACTGTTGATGAGAGGTTACTACTCATCAACTAGGTTGATGAGTCTTACTACTTGCTGAGGCTGTCCTCGTACCTGTGATCCTCCTGTCTCAGCCTCCCAAGTACTGGGATTACAAACATGTGGCACCATGCCCAGGCTATTTTTTATTTTGAAACAGGGTCTCACTAGGTTGATGAGCATCTCACTACTTGCTGAGACTGTCCTCAAACCTGGGATTCTCCTGTCTCTGCCTCCCCAGTACTGGAATTATAGGCATGTACCACTACACCCAGCTTGTTGTTTTTGAAACAAGGGCTCACATGGAGAACCCTCAGTGGTGCAAGGGAAGGGGTACAAGGGAAGGGG
>PVJS01014279.1:0-29575 GCA_004027185.1 Glis glis
CCCCGCCTCCCCCCACCCGTATGAAGTACCAAGAATGATGTTGGTTTATTCTCACATGTACATATTGTTCATGATAGTAATTCCACTGATTCGCTTCTTTCTTGCCCTTCCCCTTCCCTTATACCACTTCCCTTGCCCCGCTGAGGGTTCTCCATTATCAACTGGAGTCCCTTATGTGTCCCCACTACTCCCTAGGTTGCACATATTAATGAAAACATATGTCCCAAGAAGAGGACATTTTTATTTTGGCTAATGGGTTTGGAGGTTTCAGCCCATGGTTAGTTGGCCCTGTTACTTTTGGGCCTGTGGTAAGGTAGTACACCACACACAGGAGCGTGTGGTGATAGATGTTGCTCTCCTCATGACAGCTGGGAAGCAAAGAGAGAGAATAGGAAAGAGCCAGGATCCCACAACCCCCTTCAAGGGCACATCCCCAGTGACCTAACATCTTCCCATGAGGCCCTACCTCTTAAAGGTTCCACCAAGCCCGGCATGGTGGCGCATGCTTGTAATCCCAGTACTTTGGGAGGCAGAGACCGGAGGATTCGGGTTCGCGGCCAGCCTCAGCTCTCTCTCTCTCCCTGTCTCTCTCTCTCTCTCTCTCTCTCTCTCTCTCTCTCTCTCTACTTAGTGAGGCCCTCCGCAACTTCGTGAGACCCGGTTTCAAAATAAAGTATAAAAAAATAGGGCCGGGGGTGTAGTGCGGAGGTAGAACGCCCCTGGGTTCAATCCCCGGTACCGCAAAAAAAATTAAACAGTACACATTTAGAGAAATAATGAGTTGTGGCTCATAGCTTGGGATAGGATTATAAAAAACTTTCTTGAAATGTTGACTGAAGCCAGGCATGGTGGTGCATGCCTGTAATCCCAGTACTTGGGAGGCTGACACAGAAGGATCATAGGTTTGAGGCCAGCCTCAGCAACTTAATGAGGTTCTCAGCAACTTAGCAAGACCCTGTTTCCAAACAAAAAATAAAATAGGGCTGCGGGTATAGCCCAGAGGTAAAAAGCCCCTGGGTTCCACCCCCAGGACAATTAATTAATTAATTAATTAAAAAATAGAACCTCCTCTAAGCCAGGCATGGTGGCACAAGCCTATAATCCCAGTACTTGGGAGGCTGATATAGGAGGATCGCAGGTTCACAGCCAGCGTCAACAACTTAGTGAGAACCTGTTTCAAATAAAAAATAAAATAGGGCTGGGGGTACAGCTTAGAGGTAGAAGGCCTCTGAGTTCAATACCCAGTATCACACATAAATAAATAATAAAACCTCCAATCCAACAATAAGTAACTAAACAGCCCAAAGGCTGGGCAAAGGCTGAACAAGATGGCTCATGCCTATAATCCCAGTACTTGGGAGGCTAAGAAATGAGGATCTCAGGTTCATGGCCAGCATGAGCAACTTAGCAAGATCTTGTTTCAAAATAAAAAATAAAAAGGGCTGAGGGTGTAGCTCAGAGGTAGAATCCCCAGTACAGAAAGGTAAGATAATAAATAAAAAGGGCTGAGGGTGTAACTCAGAGGTTCAATCCCCAGTACGGGGCAGAAAAATGGGCAAAGGACTTGAATAGACATTTCTCCAAAGAGGATATACAAGAGACCAATGAGCATATGAAAAGATATTCAATATCACTAACCATCAGAGAAATCAAGTCAAACCCAGAGTGAAAGAGAACCTCATACCCATCAGGATGACCACTATCATAATTTTTAAAAAAAACAGAATAACAATTATTGGTGAAAATGTAAAGAAATTGCATTGTTGGTGGAAATGTAAAATGGTTAAGCTTTTATGGAAAATAGTATGGAGGTTACTTGAAAAATTAAAATAGAGTTACCATATGCTCCAGCAATCTTACTTCTGGGTATATATCTGTACTAGTCAGCTTTTGTTGCTGAGACCAAAATACCTGACAAGAACAACTTAGAGGAGGAAAAGTTAATTTCAGCTCACAGTTTCAGAGGCTCCATCATGATCAGCAGGCTCCAAGGCAGAAACATTATGGCAGCAGGGCATGGCAGAGGAAAGCTGCTCAGCGCATGGAAGTCTAGAAGAGACCAGGGACAGATAAAGTCCCCATGGCTACACCCCAGTGACCTAGCTCTTCCAGCTAAGCCCCACCTGATACAAGTGCCACCCAGTAAATCCATTCAAATTATTAATCCATCAGTGGACTCATCTGCTAATGAGATCAGGGCCCTCGTGATTCAGTTACTTCAGCTCTGAATGTTGCTGCATTGCCAGCACATGAGCTTTGGGGGACATTCCAGATCCAAACCATGGCCATATCCAGAAGGATCTGAAACAGGATCTCAGAGTCGCCTGCAACATTATTCACAATAGCCAAGAGGCTGGAAGCAAACTAAATGTCCATCCACAGATGAATGGATAAAGAAAGTATGGTATTTATATACAGCAGAATATTATTCAGTCTTTAAAAAGAATACAGTTCTGTCACTTGCCACAAAATGGGTAAATCTTAAGGACATTTTGCTAAGTGAAATAAGCTGTCATAAAAAGGCATTGCATGATTCTACCTATAGGAGGTATTTAAAATAGTCAAACTCGCCAGGCGTGGTGGCACACGCTTGTAATCCCAGTACTTTGGGAGGCAGAGACCGGAGGGTCGGGGTTCGCGGCCAGCCTCAGCTCTCTCTCTCTCCCTGTCTCTCTCTCTCTCTCTCTACCTAGTGAGGCCCTCCACAATTTCGTGAGACCCGGTTTCAAAATAAAGTATAAAAAAATAGGGCCGGGGGTGTAGCGCGGAGGTAGAACGCCCCTGGGTTCAATCCCCAGTACCGCAAAAAAAAAAAAAAATTTAAATTAAAAAAATAAAATAAAATAGTCAAACTCTTAGAAACAGAAACTAAAAGGATGGGTGCCAGTGGGTAGGGGTAAAGGGAAAGGGGGAATTGTTCAAGGTTGTAGAGTTTCAGTTTTGAAACTCTATGAAAAAGTTCTAGAGATCTTTTTTTTTGTGTGTGTGGTACTGGGGATTGAGCCCAGGGGCATTCTACCTCTGAGCTACACTCCCAGCCCTATTTTATGTTTAGTTTGAAACAGGGTCTCACTAGGTTGATGAGAGTCTCACTACTTGCTGAGGCTGTCCTCGAACCTGCGATCCTCCTGTCTCAGCCTCCCAAGTACTGGGATTACAAGCGTGCACCACCACGCCTGGCTTCTAGAGATCTATTGTACAGCAATGTGTCTATAGTTAGCACCACTATACCGAACACTTAAAAATGGTTAAGACGAACAGGCTTGGTGGTGCATGCCTGTAATCCCAGCACTTGGGAGGCAAGACAGGAGGATCACAGGCTTGAGGACAGCCTCAGCAACTTAGTGAGATGCTGTTTCAAGAAATAATAAAAAATAAGCCAGGTGTAGTGGCGCACGCTTGTAATCCCAGTACTTTGGGAGGCAGAGGCTGGAGGATCCGGGTTCGCGGCCAGACTCAGCTTACTCTCTCTCTCTCTCTCTCTCTCTCCCCCTGTCTCTCTATCTCTCTCTCTACTTAGTGAGGCCCTCCGCAACTTCATGAGACCCAGTTTCAAAATAAAGTATAAAAAATAGGGCCGGGGGTATAGCGCGGAGGTAGAACGCCCCTGGGTTCAATCCCCGGTACCGCAAAAAAAAAAAAAAAAAGATATAAAAAATAAAGTAGAGCTCGGGGTGTAGCTCAGAGGTAGAATGCCCCTAGATTCAATCCCCAGTACATCCTCCCCAAAATTAAAATGGTTAACATGGTAAATTGTGTGTGTGTGTGTGTGTGTGTGTGTGTGTGTTTAAACCACAACTTACTCTTTGACACAGGGTCTTTCTAAATTCCCCAGGGTGGCCTAGAACTTGTGATCGTCCTACCTCAGCCTCCCAAGTGGCTGGGATTACAGGTATGTGCCCTTGAACCTGGTTTAACCACCACTTTTAAATGGTCAAAATGATAAATTGTGTATTATGGGTATTTTATTGCAACACAAAAAGGAAAAAGAGCCAAGTGTGGTTCAGGCCTTCAGCAACTTAGTGAGACTTTGTTTCAAAGTAAAAAATAAAAGGGCTGGGGGTGTAGCTCAGAGGTAGAATCCCCTGGGTTCAATCCCTGTAACACACACACACACACACACACACACACACACACACACACACGAAAGCTTGTGTCGGAAGGGTTGATGGTAGAGTTGAAGAAAAATGAATGAATTAAAGACATATTTTAGAGGTAAAATAGGTGATTGATTGGATGGAGGTTGACATAGAGATAGATGCTGCCCGAAGTCTCCAGTCTCCACACCTCCTGAGCAGGTGTGGGTGGTTCTCCGGGGTAAAAACAAGGCTGGTGGGACTTGGGTTTTAGTCCCAGCTCTGTCCCTGCTTCTGGGGTGTCAGGCAGGCCACCTCTCCTCTATAGGCTATAGTCTCCTCATCTAGAAGATGAGGGGTTGAACTAAATGCTTTCTGAAGTCCCTTCCAATAAACAGCTCTATATTCAAAGATGTCTTTGAATGGGACCGCGGGTGCAGGGGAGAGGGGAATTTGAGGAGACAGAGTTGTAGGGGCCTGAAGGTGTCTCAGAGAGAGCACGGAGAGATGCAGATGGTGAGGCAAAGAGAAAGATGCAAGCCAGGCGCAGTGGCACATGCCCATGTACCCAGTATTTAGGAGGATGAGACTGGAGAATTGCAGATTCAAGGTCAGCCTCGGCAACTTAACGAGACCCTGTTTCAAATTTTAAAAAATAAAAATAAAAAAAAGGTCTTGAGATGGAGCCCAGTGGCAGAGCAACCCTGGTTCAATTCCCAGTACGAGAAAGAGAGAGAGAGAGCAAGACAATCATAAATGTTGCATCTTGGGCTGGCCAAGGGTCAGCCCCTCACAGAAGGACGGTTGCAAGGGAGGAATTTTGACAATGATTAATCAGTTTCAGTGGGAGAGAAAACCCAAAATGTACAGCCAGGAAGGAAAAAAATTAGCAGTGTGATCTAAATCTGATGGAATGTCCTAGGTCTCCCTCTAATCCTTTTGTTTTACAATTGTTTGAGGGGCCAGGAGAGGGGTGGGTGTGGCTCCATGGTAAAGCTCATGCTTTGTGTGTGCAAGGCCCTGGGTTCGATCAGCACCAAAAAAGAAAGAAGAAAAGAATATAATTGATTCCGGCTTAAGTCAAAGCAAGTCTTCCCAAATTCAGCTCTTATTCCCATTCTTATTCTTCATGTTTGTTTCAGGTGTCTTGCCTCCCCACTGAAAATGTTGACTCCCAGAGGGAATGAGCCTCATGTCCTGAAACGTCACTTCTAGATCACTGAGCCATCGCATCTAGAAAGTTGCTACAGAGCTGGGCGCGGTGGTGCACACCTGTAATCCCAGGAGTTGGGAGGTTGACACAGGAGGATCTCAGGTTTGAGGCCAGCCTCAGCAATGTAGTGAAACTCTCAGCAACCTAGCGAGACCCTGTTTCAAAACAAAAAATAAAAAAGGCTGGGGGTGTATCTCGGAGTTAGAATGCCCCTGGGTCAGCCGGGCGTGGTGGCGCACGCTTGTAATCCCAGTACTTTGGGAGGCAGAGACTGGAGGATCCGGGTTCTCAGCCAGCCTCAGCTCTCTCTCTCTCTCTCTCTCTCTCTCTCTCTCTCTCTCTCCTTAGTGAGGCCCTCCGCAACTTCGTGAGACCCAGTTTCAAAATAAAGTATAAAAAATAGGGCCGGGGGCGTAGCGCGGACGTAGAACGCCCCTGGGTTCAATCCCTGGTACCGCAAAAAAAAAAAAAAGAATGCCCCTGGGTCCTGAGTTCAATTCCTAGTACCAAAAGAAAAATTGCTACAGAAAAATCATGCCCTAACCTGAAAATAGAGACACAAATCTAATGCCTTTTCCTCACACATACAGTGATTCGTCACTCCAGAGTGGGACTTCAGGGGAAATTTGGGTCTTCTCTATGGAATGTGGGGAGGGGGGCACTTGCCTTGCTCAGGTCAAAGGAGGCCATGCGGTGGGATAAGAAAGGAAGAGTTTCATTGCTCTGTGGGGAGGGGAACAGCAGATCAGCAGCTAACCGACATCTCTAGGAAGCAGTGAGGAGATGGGCTTGTGAGCTAAACTCACCACGGCCCTCACCCCTAGCCCACTGCCACCCAGCTAGCTCAGCTCTCCCTCCCTCGTGTCACAAAGAGGCCATCAGAACAGCAAGTGCCTACCGCCAGCCAATCCGATGAGCACTGCGGAACCCAGAGAGCAGTGGGAAATGGCTGTTCTGGAAAGCAGGGGTGGGCGGAAGCCCTGCATGTTTTTCCCAGGCAAGAAAAGACTGGAGGGGGAGAGGGATACAGGTCTGTGTGAAGCCTGCATCTTCCCCAGGTGACGACACGCTGTGACTTTGAGCATCCTGAAAAAATCCAAAGTGTGTGAGTGTGTGTGTGTGTGTATGTGTGTGTCCCTTCCTTTCTTCCCCCCTTCCTCCCTCCCTTCCTCTTTTCTTTCTTTCTTTTCTTTCTTTCTTTTCTTTCTTTCTTTTCTTTCTTTCTTTCTTTCTTTCTTTCTTTCTTTCTCTTTCTTTCTTTCTCTCTCTCTCTCTCTCTCTCTTCCTTCCTTCCTTCCTTCCTTCCTTCCTTCCTTCCTTTCTTTCTTTCTTTCTTTCTTTCTTTCTTTCTTTCTTTCTTTCTTTTCTTGTGGTATTGGGGATTGAGCCCAGCGGCACTTTACCTCTTAGCTATACCCCCAGTCCTCTTTTTCATTTTGAAACAGGGTCTCCCTAAGTTGCTGAGGCTGGCCCTAAACCTGGGATCCTCCCATCTCAGCCTCCCAAGTACTAGGATTACAAGCATGTACCACCATGCCAGGCTATATAGTTTTTTCTATAGATACACATACATATATATATATATATATATATACGCTTTTACATATGTATATGTGGAACATAATTTTACTTTCATGGATTATATATCACATACATAATATATATTATATATTATGTGTATATTATATAATATACACATTATATATTATGTGAATGCTAAAATTGATGCACACACAGGGGGAAAGTACATCCACAGAGGTTGGTAGGGATCTGGTGTATGTAGGCATGTCAGGGCAACAAGGTGGGGTTGAGGGAAAGGTGTGTGTGTGTGTGTGTGTGTGTGTGGTGTGTGTGTGTGTGTGTGTGTGTATGTGTGTGTTACTGGGGATTGAACACAGGGGCATTCTGAGCTATACTCCTAAGCCCTATATTATGTTTTTATTTCAAAACAGGATCTCGCTAAGTTACCTCCTGCTTGCTGGCCTCGAACCTGTGATTCTCCTATCGCAGCCTCCCTAGTACTGGCGTTATAGGCATGCGCCACCAGGGGCAGACTTGGAGCTGAGCTTGGTCCCAGGTGCTCCTTGACTCAGGGCTAGAAGAGGCGAGCAGAGTAAACACATGCTGCTGCTGGCAGGCTCCAACTGCCTCATGACATCAGCTCCAGTCTCACCACTCCCAGCCTCCCCCACATGCTGATGAAGGCGATGATCCCCATTAACCTCTGTTTGATTAACGAGGTAAGACAGGCTCTGCTCCCCAAGGAGGGGGCTGGGCCCGGGAGCCCTGCGTGCACCAGCTCAGCAGTGGAGAGGTGAGGGCTAATGAGGGCCCAAGCCCCAGGCAAAGTGGGCACCATTAGCTCTCCCTGCAAAGCCTCTTCTTTCAGTAGGAGAGCTTTGATTCAACAGGCTTTGCACTCGGAGCCGCGCATGTCCTTGCTCACGTCCATTTAAGACCACATGTTCTTTACCCACTCCCATTTCTCTCCAACTCAAATTCTCTGCTTCAGTCAAATTGGTCAGCTCATTATGTCCTGAACATAGCTGAGGATTTTCTGCCCCAATCTAGCATGCCCTTCTCCACCACCAACTCCAAACAGGACAGCAGTCCCTTTCCTCCGGGAAGCCTTCCTTGACCGCTCCACTGGTAGCAAGCTCTCCCTCCTCAGACACTCCTGGTTCTTGTCCACTGGCCACCTGGGTTCTCTCCATTGTGTGCCTCTTACCCCTAAACCATATTGCAAACTCTGCTTTCTCATCAAAAATCCCAGTGTGTGTACTTAGGAGGCTGAAACAGGAGGATCCCAGGTTTGAGGCCAGCTTAGCAACTTAGCAAGACCCTCAACAACTTAATGAGACCCTGTTTCCAAATAAAAAAATAAAAAGGACTGGGATGTAGCTTGGAGGTAGAATGCCCCTGCGTTCAATCCCCAATACCAAAAAAATTAAAAAATTAAAAATCCAAAACAGAAAAAATCAAGCGTGCCCAAACAGAGGCCCTGCTCTCACTGGCTTCTCAGATCTTGTAAGTGGCCATAGAGTCTGTTTCACCCCCCCCCCGCCCCCAGTTTCTGTTACAGCGCCTTTAAAATGCTGCACTGGCATAAGAAAAATGATTGGACAAAACCCCACGGCTAACCCCACATAGCCCATGGTCAATCTGTAACCCCTGAATTAAGCCAAGAAATAATCACGTACATTGCTTTTCCTTCAGTTACTGAGGGAAGACTGGAATCCGCCATTCGTGAGCTCTCTGCTCTCAGCATTAGGCCTCCTTCGTCATCCTCTCTGGAAAATCATTTACAGGGTGCAGTTTTGATCGTTTGTTGTGGGTTTTTTGGGGGGGTCTACAAAGACATCTCTAGGAATGGGTGAGTATTAATTTGGGACCCAAGGCCCCGGGTTCTGTCCTTAGTTATCCATTACGCTGGACTCCCAGGATTGATTGGCCAGTCTGAGGATGATTTGAACAGTCTTCAGTGTTCCCCCTGAGCCTCCTGGTGGTTTTTTCCTTGTACATCTCTCCCAGAGGTTGGCTTGGGTAACAACAGCATGCTTTCTGCTAGAACTCTTGACCCAGACAGGGTAAAAACAGCTAGCCTTCACTAGAGATGAAGTTTCTGATGCCAAACTGCAGAAATGCCTGCTTTGGAATCCGAACCAGAAACCCAGGAGGGGGGTGAGGAGACACGAGGGGATTCCAAGTTTGCCAAGGGACAGAGCTTTGCGTTTGGACAGTGACACTGAAGGCTGTAGGGTACACAGGCAGGACTCCTCCCCCAGGGAACTCCCATGTGCCCCAGCCAGGCAAGGGCCAGTCTGGAGGCAACTAGGATTTCTGAGCAGCTCCGGATAGGCGGTCCCATCCTGGAGGGATACCTGTGAAAGGGCCAGCGTCCTCAGCATCTGTATGTCCATCTTGGCCTCCAACCTTGCTCAAGATCACCTTCTGCTTCACACTGACTCCACTGCCTGATGAGCTCTGCCTAGGGTGGTCCTACTACTATGGTCAGACTGAACTCCAGCCAGCCCTGACTGCTGCCTGGTTCTGTTCCCTTACTGCAATGAGAATGCAGTTACTCACCTCTTCTATACTACATGTTACCTGGAAATTTTCATTGCATCTCCCAGTCACAGCATCCTGCCTGCCTGGAGTGGAACATGGGACAGAGGGTGAGAAAAAAAAAAAAACAAGCTCAGCCAGGTATGGTGGCGCACGCTTGTAATCCCAGTACTTGGGAGGCTGAGACAGGAGGATCCGGGTTCACAGCCAGCCTCAGCTACTTAGTGAGGCCTCCGCAACTTAGTAAGACCCTGTTTCAAAATAAAGAATAAAAAATAGGGCTGGGGATGTAGCCTGGAGGTAGAATGCTCCTGGGTTCAATCCCCGGTACCAGCAAAAAACAAACAAAAAAAAGCTCTCCGTTTTACTCTTTATACGCCATTCTGGTCAAACTTGAGTAGAGGAATAAACTGAAATTATCATTATTTAACTAGAATAAATAGAAATTTCTAATAATCATTTACATTCTCATAGCACTGAGTTTACAAAATATTTTTCTTAAGCCAAGCATGGTGGCGCATGCCTGTTATCCCAGTACTAAGGAGGCTGAGACAGGAGAATCGCAGGTTTGAGGCCAGCCTCAGCAACTTAGCAAGGCCTTCCGTAACTTAGTGAGACCCTGTTTCAAAATTAAAAAATGAAATAGGGCTGGGGGGTAGCTCAGAGGTAGAACACCCTTCCTGGGTTCAATCCCCAGTACCACACACACACACACACACACACACACACACACAGAAAGGTATTTTTCTTTTTTTTTTTTTTTTGCAGTAGTAGGAATGGAACCTAGGCCTTGTGTATGCTAGGCAAGAGCTCCAGCACTGAGCTTCACTCCCAGCCCTACCAAGTATTTTCACATGAATTATCATTCGATCCTCATGTGCTCCAGCAAAATGAGGAAAACTGATATTTCTATTCCCATTTGACAGCTAAGGAAATGTGTGGTTTAGAGAAGTCCGTCGATTTGCTCAAGGTCACACCGTTAATAAATGTATGGCGTGCCTCTGTCACGGAGACACGGGCCTCCTTATTCTAGGTCTAAAGACATTTTTTGCCAGTCACAGGGGCCCACATCTGTCATCCCAGTATTTGAGGCTAAAATAGAAGGATCGCAAGTTGAAGGCCAGCTTGGGCAACATAGCAAGATAAAAAAGGGCTGGGGATGTAGCTCAGCAGTAAAGCGCCCTTTGGATCAATTCCCAGTACCACCAAAAAAAGAGACATTTTTGGGGTCCATTTATCCTTGTTCTTCCTGCCAACCTGAAACAGGGTCAGACCAGGAAAGTAAGATCTGAACGGTCTCCACGTGACTCCTGAAGCCAGGCCTTTGTCTGGCCTCTGTCTCGGCAGATATGACTAAGCCTGTGGAAGGGCAGTGGCCGATTCCAGGCTGCAGGCTCTTTGCACCCAGGTGGAGAAGTGTTGAATTGCTCATTCCCTGCTTCCAGCCAAGGAGCCTCTCCCAGCCCTTCAGCCCCATGGGGCCTCCAACAATAGAAGACATTCACTGGGACTAGGATTGACAAAACTTCAGCCAGCATGACTAGGCTGGGTGGAGGGAGGGAGAGTGGCGACTCCTGACTGCGTGGGAAGCGGCCTGCAGTGGGCGAGGTTCCCATAGCACACCTCGGCTTCTTCCTACCCTTGGGCTAAGTGATGTCTAGCAGCAACAGAATCAGGCGTGCCAGGCACAGACCTGCTCCCTTCCACCCTGGTCTGGACAAAGTCATGGACAGGGCTTGGTCCCAGCCCTATCTCCACCTGATATGAGATGTCTTCATCAGAAAGCTCCTGTTAGGTGTCTACCTGCCGGTCATAGGTGAAGAGCGATTTCTGCAACGCCATGCCCTGTAGCAGCAGCCCAGGCCTCCTGGTGTTGCAATACCACCGGGGAGTTCCCATGATCCCAAGGGCAGGACAGGGGAGAGTAGAGGGTGGGGGTGGGGTAAAGGGACAGGGAAGTGGCAATAAATTCTTCAAGCTAAATGTGTCAAAATTCACATTGATTTAAAAATAAAGGTATACCCTCTGGCATTTTGGGGAAAATGAAGAGGGGTGGGTTTGGAGAGGAGGAATTGCTGTGTGGCACAAAACCAGGCTGTAACCCCTGCGAACAGATGCCGAGTCACTCGGAGGAGCTTGGTCTTGTGGCCTTCATTCCAGACCCCTGAGGCAAGCCGACCTGGTAGCAAACCAGGCTGGGGAAGAGAAACACAGCAGGGCACGTCATCGTTAGCTGTTTCCAGAGAACTGAGGCAGAGGAAACCTGGTGTCACCTGGTATTTCCCTACTAGGAGGAAGGAACTCATCTGGGACTTTGGTCCCCTGGTGATTTGATTAAATACACATTGTAAATGGACAGCTTGCTGATAATGGAGTGGTTAGGAGCACAAAATCTGGAGTTGAGCCGGGTGTGGTGATGTACACTTGCAATCTCGGTACTTGGGAGGTTGAGACAGGAGGATCCTGGGTTCAAGGCCAACCTCAGCAACTCAGTGAGACCCTGTTTCAAAATAAAAAATAAAATAGAGCTGGTGGTGTAACGCACAGGTAGAATGCCCCTGGGTTAAATCCCCAGTACCACACACACACACACACACACACACACACACAATCTGGAGTTGAGAGGATGAAGTTAATAAACACGTAGAAGTCACCTAGAACAGTGCTTATACCCAAGTAAGTGAAATATAAGCTTGGATTATTGTTACTACTGAGTCCAATGAGTGCTACAGAGGAGAGAAAGCCGGGACCCTAGAGCAGCGATAGTCTGTAGCACAAATGCATCTAAGACAGACACCTGTTTGGAAAACACGAAGGGCTGCCAGAGGATGTGGCCATGGCAGTACAGGGCGACGGGCCCTTACCGTAGGACAAGTCCAGGCTACTGCTCGCAACAATAGAATGTAGTTGCAGAACTGTAACACGGAGCCTGACTCCTTCTACCACATCCCAAGGGGGGAGGGGCAGAAAAAAATTCCTAGCCCATCTTTAACAAAGTCAAATCACTCAAAATATACACAGGTACATGGCGCCTGTAATGCCAGTACCTGAGAGGCTGAGACAGGATCGCATGTTTGAGACCAGCTTCAGCAACTTAGAGAGACCCTGTTTCAAAATAAAAAATAGAAAGGGCGGGGGTGTGCCTCGGAGGTAGAATGCTCCTAGTTGCAATCCCCAGTACCCTCCCCCAAATAGATATATACTGAGCTATTGCTCTATATAAGTAGTCTGATATTTGTTATTGGAGTTAAAATGAAGTAAAGGAGTTGTTCCCTATCATTAAGTATCTTATAATCCCACGTATTAGGTCAACAGTAATACAGATGAAAGTATAGTCATCCTATATTTTTTTACACTTTATAGAACAATAAGAATCTATAATAAAATTTTTTTTTTTTTTGCGGTACCGGGGATTGAACGCAGGGGCGTTCTACCTCCGCGCTACACCCCTGGCCCTATTTTTTTTATACTTTATTTTGAAACCGGGTCTCACGAAGTTGCGGAGGACCTCACTAAGGAGAGAGAGAGAGAGAGAGAGAGAGAGAGCTGAGGCTGGCCGCGAACCCGGATCCTCCAGTCTCCGCCTCCCAAAGTACCAGGATTACAAGCATGCACCACCACATCCGGCCAAGAATCTATAATATTAAACATTTCTCTCTTTGCCCAGACTTTGAGTAGCTTAGATTTAAATTTAGTGCCCTAGCCGGGCGTGGTGGCGCACGCTTGTAATCCCAGTACTTTGGGAGGCAGAGACCGGAGGATCCGGGTTTGTGGCCAGCCTCAGCTCTCTCTCTCTTTCTCTACTTAGTGAGGCCCTCCGCAACTTCGTGAGACCCGGTTTCAAAATAAAGTATAAAAAATAGGGCCGGGGGTGTAGCGCGGAGGTAGAATGCCCCTGGGTTCAATCCCCGGTACCGCAAAATAAATAAATAAATAAATAAATAAATAAATAAATAAATAAATTTAATGCCCTAGCATGCATGAAGCCTTGGGTTCGATCCCTAGTAATGAGGAAGGAAGAAAGGAAGGAGGGAAGGACTTTTTAAATTTTGTATTGGTACATTGCAATCACACATCATAATGAAGTTCCGAGAGATAAAGACATACATGCACACAGCATGTGGTGAGCTTCCTCCATCCCCTCTCATCCCACTCCCTCCCCGTCCCTGTACACAATACTGAGATTGGCATTGGTAATTTTGTATATGTATATCATGTCAATTGAAGTGTTTCCTTTATCAAATCTCTCTCCCAGTCAGGTGTGGTGGTGCACACCTGTAATCCCAGTACTTGGGAGGCTGAGAGAGGAGGATCGAAGGTTGGAGACCAGCCTCAGCAATTTGGTGAGACTCTGCAACCTAGCAACATCCTGTTTCAAAACAAAAAATAAAAAAGGGCTGGGGGTATAGCTCAGAAGTAGAATGCCCTTGGGTTCAATCCCCAGTACCACGCACACAAAAATAAACCTCTCTCCCCCCACTTTCCTTCCTTCCATCGTTCCACTGGGGTTTCTTCTCCTTTGTCTGGAGTCCCTTTTGTATCCCAATTTCTCCCTAGCTTCCACATATGAAGGAAAACATATGACCTTTCATTTTTTGTGAATGGCTGTTCCCACTTAGCATGATATTCTCTAGTTCCATCCATTTTCTTGCAAATGACATAATTTTGTTGGAAGGAAGAAATTTAGTCTCCAAATTCACTTTTTCTGAGGAGTTCTTCCCAATTCAATTTTTCATTAAATTTCTATTTGCTTTTGAAAAATAAATATTCTTATATTACAAACCATTCTGAATTATTTTAGGATTCAGAAGGTAAAAGTCACTAAAATGTTGTCTATTAGAGTGAAATATGAAATTGTCATATACAAAAAAAATAAGGACTCATAGAATCTTTGTGTTAAAGGGAACTTAGAAGTCATGGAGTCATCTTTTATTCTAGAGGAGCTACCCTTTTATAAACTCACTGGAACACAGACCCCACCATTTCCTAGACACACTTCCAGAACATTCTGTTGTGAGTCTGCAGTGTTGGAAAATTCTTAGACTGAACAGAAATCCTGAAATCCCTTGGCCCCCTTCCCTAATGATCCTACTTCTGCCCTGCAGGGAACTAGCCACATACCCCTCTTCTTGACAGCCCTTCAGGGTTTTTTTTTTTTTTTTTTTTTTTGTGTGTGTGTGTGTGTGTGTGATACTAGGGATTGAACCCAGGGGCATTCTGCCTCTGAGCTACACCCCAAGTCCAATTTTATTTTTTATTTTGAAACAGGGTCTCACTAAGCTGCGAAGGGCCTCGTTAAGTTGCTGAGGCTGTCCTTGAACCTGTGATCCTCCTATCTCAGTCTCCCAAGTACTGGGATTACAAGCGTGTTCCCCCACGCCCAGCTAGCCCGTCAGATATTTGAAGTCAGCAATCATGGCTTTCAGAAGTCTCTGAGCTAAACATACCACCAGCTGTGGCCCTCCCTGCTGCCATGCAGTGCTAAGGACCCTCCCTCCTCTGGTGTGGAGACTACAGTTTATCAAGGTTCCTCTTGGAAACCTACACCCTGTTCCGTATGTAGTGGTCCAGATATGACCTGGCCGGCACCAAGTGTCCTGGGTCAGTCACTCCCTGTGACATCAGGTCACTTTCTGTCTATGACTGTAGCTTCTGAGGTTGCCTTTTTTGTTTTAGTAGCAGGGCTCTTTCAGAACCCATGGCTGACCTAACTCTCCCATTTTTTTTTTTTTTTGAGGTACTGGGGATTGAACCCAGGGGCATTCTACCTCCAAACTACACCCCCAGCCCTATTTCTTATTCTTCATTTTGAAACGGTCTCGCTAAGTTGCGGAGGGCCTCACTAAGTAGCTGAGGCTGGCCGCGAACCCGGATCCTCAGGTCTCAGCCTCCCAAGTACTGGGATTACAAGTGTGCGCCACCACGCCCACCCGGCTTACTCTCCCATCTTTTGTTTCATGTGAACTTTGGCCAAGTCAGGCAATCAGGCTCGTACTGTGCAGTTGATTTTCTTCTTTTTCTTTTTTTTTTTTTATGGTACTGGGGATTGAATCCAAGGGCATTCCACCTCTGAGCTATATACCCAGCCCTATTTTATTTTTAATTTTGAAACAGGGTCTCACTAAGTTGCAGAGGGCCTCGCTGTAAATTGCTGAAGCTGGCTTTGAACCTGTGCTCTTCCTGTCTCGGCTTCCCAAGTACTGAGATTACAAGCATGCACGACCACAGGCACACAAGTACTGAGATTATAGGAATGCAGTTGATTTTCAACCAATGGTGAAGGCCATTATATTTATTTATGTTAAATCTCAACCAACGATGAAGGCCATTATATTTATTTATGTTAAATCTCAACATGTTGGTTTCAGCCTACCATTCCAGGCAAACATTTTTTCTTTTCTTTTTCTTTTTTTTTTTTGCACTGGGTATTGAACCCAGAAGCAGTCTATTTCTGAGCTACATCCTCCAGCCCTTTTTATCTTTTTTTTAAAGTGTCTCACTAAGTTGCTGAGGGTATCACGAAATTGCTGAGACTGGTCTCAAACCTATGATTCTCCTATCTCAGTCTCCCAAGTACTGGGATTACAGGCATGTACCACTATACCCAGCTCAAGCAAGCTATTTTTTTTTTTTTTTGCCGTACGGGGGATTGAACCCAGGGGCGTTCTACCTCTGCGCCACACCCCCGGCCCTATTTTTTATACTTTATTTTGAAACCGGGTCTCACAAAGTTGCGGAGGGCCTCACTAAGTAGAGAGAGAGAGAGAGAGAGAGAGAGAGAGAGCTGAGGCTGGCCATGAACCCGGATCCTCCGGTCTCCGCCTCCCAAAGTACTGGGATTACAAGTGTGCGCCACCACGCCCGGCTCAAGCAAGCTATTTTTAATGTTTATCTTGTCAACTATAGATTAGAAATATTGTGTGTGTGTGTGTGTGTGTGTGTGTGTGTGTGTGTTTGTGTGTGTGCATGGTACTAGGGATTGGCCCCAGGGACATTCTACCTCTGAGCTACACCCCCAGCCCTTTTTTTTATGTTTTGTTTTGAAAGAGTCTCACTAGGTTGCTGAGAGCCTTGCTACATTATTGAGGTTGTCCTTGAACCTGCGATCCTCCTTCTTAGCCTCCCAAGTACAGAGATTACAGGTGTGCACTACCACGCCCAGCTAGATTAGAAATAAATTTTAACCATTTCTATTAGATATCTTTCTTAGCTTTCTGTCACTTGCAAATTTAATCTGCCTCCACACTTCAAAATTACTAATGAAGCTGGGCGTGGTGGCACACACCTGTAATCCCAGTATTTGGGAGGCTGAGACAGGAGGATTGCAGGTTCCAGGCCAGCCTCAGGAACTTAGCAAGGCCTTCAGCAATTTAGCAAGACCTCATTTCAAAATAAAAAATAAGCCGAGCGTGGTGGCGCATGCCTGTAATCCCAGTACTTGGGAGGCTCAGACCAGAGGATCCGGGTTTTCGGCCAGCCTCAGCTACTTAGTGAGGCCCTCTGCGACTTAGTGAGACCCTGTTTCAAAATAAAGAATAAAAATTAGGGCTGGGGGTGTAGCTCGGAGGTAAAATGCCCCTGGGTTCAATCCCCAGTACCAAATAAATAAATAAATAATAAAAAATTTTAAAAAGGTTCGGGGTGTCAGAGGTAGAATGCCCCTGGGTTCAATCCCTGGTACCCTGCCCCCAAAATTACTAATGAAGAGCAATGTGACCTTGAGCTAGTTACCTAACTCTGTAGACCTCAGTTTCCTCATCTACAAAACAAGGGGGCAGGGATTGACCTATATTCCAAGGAATTTCAATACAGTTGGCCCTCCATATCTACAGGTTCTAAACCCAAGGACTCAACGAACTGTGGATTGAAAATATTTGGGGGAAAAATTATGTCTGTACTGAACGTGTACAGACTTTTTTCCTTGTCTTCCCTAAACAATACAGTATAACAACTATTTATATGCCATATACGTTATACTAGGTATTAAAAGGAGGCTAGAGATTATTTAAAGTATACAGGACAATGTCTGTGTGTTATGTGCAAATTTTACACATTTTATATAAGGGACTTGAGCATCCATGGGTTTTGGTATATACAGGGCATTCTGGAACCAGTCGCCCATAGATACAGGGGGAGGACTGTATTCTCATACAAATTTAAATAGCCAGCTGTTGAAAGATTGGGAGGAGGAAGAAAAGAATAGCCTAATCCACTTTTTGCTTGTGGCATAGAATGACTAAGTAAATATTCTGTATTCAAATATATGGATTTGAACTTTAAACCTCAGGCATTCTCTTAAGGAAATTAAACTCTGAAAACAAGATGGTAGATACTTTCACTTATAATTAAGACATTCAACTTTTGTGTATCTCTAGTCTGGAAGAGAAAAGCTGCAAAACTTTATGGGTAGTTTGTTCATTTGATTGCAATAAATTTAGTTCCTAAAGTCAGTATGTTGCTGAGCATAGTGGTGCATGCCTATAATCCCAGTACTTGGGAGGCTGAGACAGGAGGATCACAGGTTTAAGGCCAGCCTCAACAATTTAGGGAGACCCTCAGAAACTTCGCTATACCTTGTTTCAAAATAAAATATAAAAAGAGGGGTAGCTTGGTGGTAGTACTTTCCTGAGTTCAGTAAGTAAGTAAGTAAATAAATAAATAAATAAATAAAGCAAGCCAGGTGTGGTGATACACACCTGTAATCCCAGTACTTGGGAGGTTGCGACAGGAGGAAGGATGGCAGGTTTGAGGACAGCCTCAGCAACTCTCCTAAAGATTTCAATGGACCTAAACCAGGTTTATATTTAATTTTTCTGCTTGGATCCAGCACCATGCAGATAACATACAATAGTCCCCCCTTATCCATGTTCTAGGACTTCCAATGGATGCCTGAGTCCATGGATAGTATCCAACCCAGTGAGACCCTCAGCAACTTACTGAAACTCTGTTTCGAAATTCAAATAAAAAGGGATGGGGGTGTGGGGGTGTATCTCAGAGGTAGAATGTCCATGGATTCCATCCAGAGAGAGAGAGAGAGAGAGAGAGAGAGCTGAGGCTCTTAGTTTTTTAATTAAAAAAAAAAGTGAGCCTGGTGTGGTGGTGCACACTTGTAATCCCAGTACTTGGGAGGCTGAGACAGGAGGATCGCAGGTTCAAAGCCAGCCTCAGCTACTTAGTGAGGCCCTCCGCAACTTAGACTGTGTTTCAAAATAAAGAATAAAATAGGGCTGGCAGTGTAGCTCAGAGGTAGAATGCCCCTGGGTTCAATCCCAGTACTGTATTAAAAAAAAAGGTGATGTAAAAGTCTATGTGCAAAACACACACATACATACACATCCTATGGGCTTGCAGGAAGATTAAATGGCATAACTTATGAAAAGTCCAGGCATGTTGTTAGAACTCAGTAAAAAGGTGCTTCCTTTCTTTATTTTAGAATTGAGGCAAAGCACCTCTGGAGGATGACCAAGGGCCACTGCAGAGCCACAGCCAGGAGGATCCTGTCAGCGCCACACCTCACATTAATGGCTATGGTAATGAGGGGAACACTGATGACTGAGGCAGATGGCCATATGACTAAGGGAACACCAATTAGGATAAGCAAGGGCCCCTTTCTGCCTGAGGAACCTCTTCTGAGAGTGTGGGCTGGAGCCAATCTACTTTTGACCACTCAATTTAGATGGATACAATTCTGAGGCCAATGATCCTTACAGACAAAGTCATCTACAAGGATTCTTTCCACTCTGATGATAATGCTACGATTATAATAAGCAGATGCTGATGGGAATTTGTTCAAATCCATCCTGTCTTCCATCTAACTTATTTTAGTGCTTGGCAATTCTTTCAAGTTCCATGAGCCGTGACAATGAAAGGGGTTGTTTGGAAGTGAAAAAGAGTCACTCGGACTCCAGCAGCACATATTCTCAGCGTGGGGAGAGGGGCGTGCGAGCTGAGACCTCCACAGACGTCTTGCAACTGCAGCTCTCCCCGGGGAGCCGTGCAAGATCCAGGGTCAGTATCACCCTGGTCCACTGACCATCACAATCTAGGACACGATCCTGAACGCCATTATCTTGAACGTTGAAATCCCAGAAGATCAAAGTCCCCAAAATAACAAACCTGAAAGAGTAGAATCCCAACTCTTGAAATTCAGAAAGCCCAAATCACAGTTCCAATTGCAAAAAGAGGCTATAAGAAAGCAGAAAACCAAAGTCTAGGGAAGGAATCAGTGCATTCTCAAGGGTACACAGGACAGCCTGCCACTTTGTTCAATCATGTTTGTCTTCTCTCCCTTCACACATAGTGCCATCCTTGCCTTCAAAAAACGTCCTTTGAGCTGGGTGTGGTGGTGCACACCTACAATCCCAGTACTTGGGAGGCTGAGACAGGAGGATCGAAGGTTCAAGGCCAGCCTCAGCAATTTAGCAAGGCCCTCAGCAACTTAGTGAGACCCTGTTTCAAAATAAAAGGAGCCAGATATGGTGGCACACACTCATAATCCCAGTACTTGGGAGGCAGAGACAGGAGGATCGCAGGTTCGCAGCCCACCTCACAATTTAATGAGGCCCTCCACAACTTAGATCCTGCTTCAAAATAAAAGAATAAAAAAGGTCTAGGGGTATGGCTCAGAGGTAAAACGCCCCTGGGTTCAATCCCCAGTACCACAATAATAAATAGATAGATAGATAGATAGATAGATAGATGGATGGATGGACTAGGGGGTGTGCTCAGAGGTAGAATGCCCCTGGGTTCAATCCACAGTACCAAAAAAAAAAAAAAAAAGAAAAAGAAAAAAAAAACCCTGCCCTTTTGTGTAGCTCAAGTGGTAGAGTGCTTGCCTAACATGCACAAGGCCCCGGGTTGGACTCCCAGCACCAAAATACAAAACAAATATTTTTTTTCAGAGATTTAAAAAAGTTTGACAAGCTCAGTGACATTTGAACTAAAGATACTTGTTGATTTAGAAGTTCTTCAAGTGCACAAAACACATTAAATGGTGAACTACTCTTGGTTAGGGATTTGACTGTCAAAGAAGACAGATATTTTTTACTAAATGTAACACAGAAAAAAAACTAGAATATGCTTTACTATAGTCAATGGATGGTATATTCAAAATTGTCCCTACTGTTTTGTTTTTGTTTTGTGTATATGTGTATGTGTGGTGCTATGGATTGATCCCGAGGCATTCTACCTCTGAGCTACACCCCCAGACCTATTTTATTTTTATTTGGAAACAAGGTCTCACTAAGTTGCTGAGAGCCTCACTAAGTTGCTGAGGCTGGCTTTGAACATGCAATCCTTCTATCTCAGCCTCCCAAGTACTGGGATTATAGGTGTGTGCACTACGTCCAGTTCCTACTTTTTTTAAAAAAATCAAATATATATAATTCATGTCTCTGGTGGATCTGAAAATTCCAGAACTTACCTGCTGATTTATGTAATTAGAAAAATCAAAATCATTTTATAAATGCTCATTTGAAGATTTGTTGAACTTTGCAGGGGAAAAAAGGGTTTTAATTGAATCCACAAACTATAATGACAGATTTGGAATTAGGTTGATAAAGCCTTTGAAAACTGAATTTCAAAGTGTTACCAATAAAGTTTTTTCCATTCGGTCCAATACTTGAGGTATAAACGATGTAGACTTTGAGTTCCAATTTGCTTTATGCACTTTTTGCAAAATTGACTCTAAGAAAGTATATTATTCCAATGGTCAACTTCGCAAGTAAGAATTATACATGTACATGAAAACGTTGAGACTTCCTCAATAAATGAAGAGATGCCCTTTTGTACATCTGCATTTGTGAAAGATAAAACTTCTCAAGATCTCAGGCACCTGCTTATTGAGGTGGTGAGCCATTGTGATTTTGACTGATTTTGTCACATGACTTAGATTGTCCACCACAGTATTTTTTATGTCTGCAGTTATAAAGCTGGGTGTATACAGTTGTCAACCATAGTGATATGCATTTAAATATTTTGCTTTTTGATCTATTTATGAATACAGTTTGCTCATAACTGTTTTGTGTGATTGTCATTACTATTCCTGAGTGTTTAATGCTTGCCAAAATATATATATTATTGCGGGGGGGCTGGGGATTGAACCCAGGGGCATTTTACCCTCAAGCTATACCCCTAGTCTTTTTAAATTTTTACATTGAAACAGGATCTCATTAAGTTGCCTAGGCTTGCCTCAAGCCTACAATCCTCCTGCTTCAGCCTCTCAAATATTGGGATTATAGACATGTGCCACCATGCTCAGCATTATTGTGTCTATTTTATTGCATAAAATGGCCTATGAAGTATTCTGCTGTGTGTGTGTGTGTGTGTGTGTGTGTGTGTGTTACTGGGGATTGACCCCAGGAGTATTCCACCGCTGAGCTATACTTCCAGCCCCTTTTCTTTATTTTTACTTTGAAACAGGGTCTCGCTAAGTTACTAGCCTTGAACTTGTGAGCCCCCTGTCTCAGCCTCCCAAGTACTGGGCTTACAGGTATGTGCCACCATGCCTAGCTCATGTTTCTCATATAAATCCTCCCTAAAAATGTAAATAAAAGCCAGGCATGATGGCACATACCTGTAATCCCTGTATTTGGGAGGCTGAGACAGGAGGCTTTCAGCAACCTAACAAGACTGTTTCCAAACAAAAAAAAAATAATTTTTTTTTTGCGGTACTGGGGATTGAACCAAGGGGCATTCTACCTCCAAGCTATACCCCTAGCTCTATTTTTTTATTCTTTATTTTTAAACAGGGTCTCACCAAATTGCAGAGGGCCTCACCAAGTAGCAGAGGCTGGCTGCAAACCGGGATCCTCGGTTCTCAACCTCCCAAGTACTGGGATTACAAGTGTGCGCCACCACACCTGGCTTCCAAACAAAAAATTTTAATAAAAGGCTAGAGGTGTAGTTCAGAGGTAGAACGAATGCCCCTCAGTTCAATCCCCAGTAAAACACACACACACACACACACACACACAGTAAATAAATATATTTTTAAAGAATTTTTAATTTTTCCCCTGAATTATATTGTTGAGATGTTGATCTTTTGGGATTTTAGACTTTAGGAATTTTTGATCATTCAGGATTATGCCAATTGGGATTGTGTTTTTGGGGATTATAGCCCAAGCCACAGTCATCATTATAGTAATGGTAACAATAGTAATTTATAACAATTTCCATTTTTTTGTGTGTGGTACTGGAGACTGAACCCACAGGCATTCTACCTCCAAACTATACCCCCAACCCTTTTTTTATATTTTGTTTTGAAACAGGGTCTCGCTAGGTTGCTGAGAGTCTCGCTGAATTCCTGAGGCTGGTCTTGATGCTGTTATCCTCCTGTCTCAGCCTCCCAAGTACTGGGATTACAAGCGTGCGCCACCACACCCGGCTGCATTTTCCATTTTCTAAGACAACTTTGTGTTTTCCATAATGTTGGAATTTACCACAGCCCAGAGAGGTTGACTTGCTCCACATTCAACTGTTGGTTCCTTCTCCAGCTCCCCAGAGACCATCTGACAGCTGTCACTGCTGGGAGATGTCAAAGATGAGCCTCGCAAACATTAGCTCGTGTGTAGCAGAAGTCTCTGGAGCAAGCCGCCTCTGGGTAGTGCTGGAATCTCTAACCCTTTAAGAAGCGTGCGTGTGTGTGTGTGTGTGTGTGTGTGCGTGTGTGTGTGTAGAAATTTGGAATGCAGCGAAAGAGAAAAGAACGCGGAGGAGGGATGGTTTGGTTTTGGTTTGAGCCTCCAGAACGGACTTTCTGGACGGTACCATCCAGGAAGTCCATTTCCCTGAGGTCTCTGGTTGCTCAACAGATGCCCAGGAGAGAGTCCGGCACGTCATCGCGTGTGGGTTACCTTTTCCCCAGCGCCTTCCCCTGCCACCGCGGGAGCCGCCGGCGCCTGGTTACTATGGCAACCGCGGGGAGCCCGCCTGCTCCGCAGCCGCGCTGACTTGTCCAGATGCAGCAGTGGGGACCGACAGAGGCAGGTCCCGCATCTCAGTCCTTGCTTACTGCGCCCACCGCGAGCCTCTGGACCCTGAGAGAACGGGGGATAAGGGCCAAGCAGGGAGAAGGATGAACCTTGGAGCCTCCCGACGCTAAGCTCCAGTGGGACTGCGGCTGGAAGGAGGAGCGTGCAGCACTTGAGTGTGTGCAGCCATAGCGGCAGCACCTGTGTTCGGAGGGCCGCCCGACCCTGGGGAGGCAGCCGCTCGCCGCCCATGGAGCGGATGCTGGCTTGAAGCCCTAATTGGTGAGTACCGTCCAGTCTTCTTTGGGTGAGCAAATCTCCTAAATGACAAGGCTTTGTGTTTTGATTGATGCCTTTAAAAAAAAATCACATCCTTAAATTGCTTCTGACTTAATATTGGTTGCATTTGCCTTTCTGACATCTCTGGGGTTTTTAGAACTATTTTGTTTTCCTCCAAATGCACTACTCTCTTAACCAGTGGGAGCTACACCCCAGTATCCGTGTCTCCATTACCGCACAACACCCCACCAGTGCAGATAGCATGCATCACAAATACACACCCCAAAGCCTCTCAGAGAAGCAGCAGTTTCCCAGCCACTATCATCCAATTCTCTGTATGCTCCTGTACCTCAATCAAAGAAATAGTGTCCCTAGGCAAAGCCGTGGTGTGCCAGATGGCAAAGGAATGCCAAGAGATTCCTGGAGAAGCCGAATCGGTGTCCTTTCTGGTGAGCTCAGAGTGAATCCATTAGCTCATCCAGAGGAAACAATTGTTACACGAGGAGGGACGTCTATCTAAGTCCAGTAGAGGGCGCCCGCGCTCGTCTACACAGCTCGGTAAACAGGCCCAGAGAAGAGAGAGGCGCACAAGGGCAAGGGCTTCTCTTGGGGATATTTAACAAAGGGATGGTTACGTTAATTCTCTCCTGGAAGCCATGGGAAGGGCCAAATGACTTCTGGAAGACTGCATTTGTTTTAGAACCGAATGATTATAATTCCGTGGTGAAGTACTTTCTGTGTATCAAGTCCTTCCCTTGCCTGTCAATTTCTTCCTTCCCCTCTCCTCCCTCTAAAACCTTTCTTATTGGTCTAGCACTGTAATCGACTATCTAGAATTTTCACTGTTGGAAAGATTCAAAGGAAAGGAGAGGCCTTGTTAGAATGAAAGATAAACTGAAGGCTAAGCCTCTGACTGCATGTTGGAACACCTGGGGGGCTTTTAAAAACACCTAGGTCCCATTCCCCAGAGATTCTGACTTAATTGGTCTGGGATGCAGCCTAACACTGGGATTTTTAAGCTCCCAGATGATTCTAATGAGCTGAGGTTGTAACCATCATTCTAATCATCAGCATGACGTTTTGCCAGGTGAACTTGGTAACAGTTTAGCCTCTCTAATAGGCTGCTGTAGTAGGGTGGGGTATATAATTGTCTTGGACGCCTAGAAGCTGCAGATGAAGAGAGCTGGCAGGGACTTGGGCTGCTAAAGAAGCTGAGGGTGAAGCTGGTGTTTTGGAAGAGGGAAGGAGCATCTTTGTCAGAATAGGTCCCGGCACTAATGAGATGTTCTGATCTATATTCCAGAACAAGGAAAAAAGGAGCTGTATACCTTTGCAAGTCTGTAGAGCAAAAGCTGTGGCCTCCGTTAGATTTATGGACTTCAGGTCTATGTATTAATCAGTCACTATGTAAATACTCCACCCACCACACCCTGCAAGGAGTATGGGCGCTTAGGAAAAAGAGGAAGGGGTAGGAAGGTAGTGGTTACTCTAACGAAGGAAGAAGCAACAATGAGATCATTGGGAAGGTCTTATCCTTCCTTCTCAGGCCTGAAATATAACTTGAACCCCTCCTAGGGCTAAGGGAAAAACCTAGCTTTCCCTGGAAATTGGAGGACCAGGGTAAGATCCTCTGCACAAGTAATCTTCGGGAGTGCACTGCAAAAAACGTTCTTCTAACCCTTGCATTCTGAAGCTACCTCATGAATATTCATAAGTCATAAATGCTGGGAAGCAGGTGGGAGGCAGAAACTACACAGCAAGTTCTCAGTGCCTAAGGGGCTCCAGGAAATTAGGTAAGGCCTTAGAACTCTGGGCCTGAGAAATTAGATTTCTAAATACACTAGAAAATATGGTCTACCAACCTGGTCCCAGAACTTCACCATTCAAAACTTCCTCCAGTTCTTTCGTTTTGGTTGGTCTCCTTGGGGGATAGGCATAAATGGCAGTGCTATGTCTTCTGAAACCCTTGGCCAGGCTCAGTCATTCACCTACTATATAGGCAAAAGAATTCAGTTACTGTGTAGAGCGCATACAACCCACCTGATTGGAATCACAAAGCCTGATGTGCCAGGGCCACCGATCGGTATCTCCTGACACAGAATGGCCACAGCTCTCCCATGCTGCTCTGCCAGATTGTCTCCACGTTCCCAGCTACTGACCCAGCAAGCCCTCTCCTAGTGCCTTCTTACCAAGCAACCCTGGAGTAGTTATAACCACCCCCACCCTTCCCTTTCGTCACTGTTTTTCTAGCCTGTGCACAGCCATGCACACATGAGTGTCCTCCAGTCGCTCTGACCTGAGACAGTGCCTTCACTCGCCCTACCTGGGCCTCCTACTGGGTTTCCCCGGCATTCACCAGCCAGCAGGCTACAGGTATTCTACACCTAGCCAGCTCTTAGCCCCTCCCACGAAGTTGGGGCTGCTTCTGACAAGTTCTGCGGAAAGGATGACTCACAGTGGTTTCTGCTGCATCTGGCCCTAGGGCCCTTTTTTGACAAGTCACTTCAGAACTGACCCACCTTGCAGGCATGGCCCACACCTGAAATCCCAGTACTCGGGAAGCTGAGGCAGTAGGATTGCAGGTTTGAGGTCAGCAGCGCGCGCGCACATACACACACACACACACACACACACACTCATTACCTTACAGCAAACACTGATGTTACAGCAAACTAGAGTTGAACCAAAATGAAATGTTAAAAAGTCGAATTCTAGCTGGGTGTAGTGGTTTACACCTGTAATCCCAGTACTGGGGAGGCTGAGACAGGAGGATCACAATTTTGAGGCCAGCCTTGGCAACTTAGTGAGACCCTGTTTCAGAATAAAAATAAAATAGGCCTGGGGGTGTAGCTCAGAGGTAGAAAGTTCTTGGGTCCAATCCCCAATACGAACAAATAAACAGCAACAACAACAAAGCCTGAAATGTGAACTAGGGATGTACCTCAGTGGTACAGTGCTTGCCTAGTGTGCTTGAGGCCCTGGGTTAGATCTCCAGCACCAAAAAAGAAGGAAAAAAATTGAAATGTTTACTTACTTTTCCCACAGTATTCAAAATGTTTTATTAGCCAGGCATGGTGGTGCATGCCTATAATCCCAGTGCTTGAAAGGCTGAGACAGGAGGATTACAGATTCGAGACCAGCCTCAGCAACTAAGCAAGACTCTCAGCAACCTAGCAAGACCCTGTTTCAAATAAAAATTTGAAACATGCCTGGCTTCGCATTTCAGTTTTTTAAAAAAGCACTACAATTTCATGTATAAATACCTGCTATATATTCCATTTACATAACATTCTGGAAATTACAAAACTCTAGTGAAAGAAAATAGATTAGCAATAGCATAGGGCTGAAGGTATAGGGTAGAAATTTATAATTAAAAAGGTATAAAGAAGCCAGGCGTGGTGGTGCACTCTTGTAATCCCAGTACTTGGGAGGCTGAGACAGGAGGATCAGAGGTTCACAGGCAACCTCAGCTGCTTTTTTTAATTTTATTTATTTATTTATTTATTTTTTGCGGTACCGGGGATTGAACCCAGGGGCGTTCTACCTCCACGCTACACCCCCGGCCCTATTTTTTTTATACTTTATTTTGAAACCGGGTCTCACAAAGTTGCGGACGGCCTCACTAGGGAGAGGGAGAAAGAGAGAGAGAGAGAGAGAGAGAGAGAGGGAGAGAGAGAGAGAGAGAGAGAGAGCTGAGGCTGGCCGCGAACCCAGATCCTCCGGTCTCCGCCTCCCAAAGTACTGGGATTACAAGCGTGCGCCACCACGCCCAGCTTCAGCCTCAGCTACTTAGTGAGGCTCTCAGCAACTTAGTGAGACCGTTTCAAAATAAAGAATAAAAATAGGCCTGGGGGTGTAGCTCGGAGGTAGAATGCACCTGGTTTCCATCCCTAGTGCTGCAAAAAAAAAAAAAATAGGTATAAAGGGACTTCAGGATGGTAAAACTATGCTTTAACTGTATATATTTGTTAGAATTCACAGAACTGCACACTAAGAAAAGTAAATTTATAATATGCAAATTATACCTATACCTCAGTAAACCTGATTGGATGAAAAAAGAAAAACAAACAAAACCCCTCCGTGGGGGCTGGAGGCATAGCTCAGTGGTAGAGCATTTGCCTACCATGTACAAGGCTCTAGATAGATGCCCAGCACTACAAAAACAAAACAAGATCCTCCATGGGTAAACTCACAGTCCGTAAGAAGAAATGTCAGTATGAAGAAATGTAAAGAGCAAATACAGGGATACATGTCATTATTGCTCATTATCAGGTATCAAAAGTATAAATTATACCAACATTGTGATACTGTTTTACTCCCTGCTAGTGATTAACAATTTTTTAAAAACCATAGCACATAGCTGAGCATGGTGATACACACCTGTAATCCCAGAATTTGGGAGGCTGAGACAGGAGGATCGCACGTCCGAGGCCAGCCTTAGTAACTTAGTGAGGTTCTCAGCAACTTAGTGAGATCCTGCTTCAAAATAAAAAATAAGTCAGGCATGGTGATGCATGCCTGTAATCTGAATACATGAGAGGCTGAGACTGGAGGATCGCAGGTTCGAGGACAGCTTCAGCAATTTAGCAAAATCCCTCAGCAACTTAGCAAGATCCTGTTTCAAAATAAAAAATAAAGCCGGGCCAGGCGTGGTGGCGCACGCTTGTAATCCCAGTACTTTGGGAGGCAGAGACCAGAGGATCAGGGTTCGCGGCCAGCCTCAGCTACTTAGTGAGGCCCTCCGCAACTTCATGAGACCCAGTTTCAAAATAAAGTATAAAAAATAGGGCCGGGGATGTAGCGCAGAGGTAGAACACCCCTGGGCTCAATCCCCAGTACCGCAAAAAATAAATAAATAAATAAATAAAGCCGGGCATGGTGATATTTCAAAATAAAGAACAAAAAATAGGTCTAGGGGTATAGCTTGGAGGTAGAATGCCCCTGGGTTCAATTCCTAGTTCCGCAAAAAAAATAAATAAATAAATAAAATAAAATAAAATAAAATAAAATAGAGCTGGGTGTGTTGTAGCTTGGAGGTAGAATGCCTCTGGATTCAACCTCCAGTACCCATAAAAGAAAATAGGGCTGGGAGTGTAGCTGAGAGGCAGAATGCCCCTGGGTTCAATTCCCAGTACCACAAAAACCCTTAACGCATAATGCTAATGGAAGTTATAGTAAAATTGTATTGCTTATTGTGGGTTGCATTGTAAACTGGTAGTCTAGTGGAGGGGATGCAACATTATAATACATAGGAAAAGTCATAAGATTATTAAACCAAGAATTTCTCCTAATAAAGTTAGTTAACAATGTTGTGCTTGTTTGTTTGAGACAGAGTCTCTTTCTGTTGCCCAGGCTGGTCTCAATCTTCCTTCCTCAGCCTTCCATGTAGCTTCCATGTATAGGTGTACACCGCCTTGTTCAGCAACAAAGATTTTTAAAATTCCAAATACAAAAAAGATATTGTAATATAAAAATAGAAGTAGCTAAAATTTCCAATATCATAAGAACAATTTCGAAAGTTGTGGTACATTAGCTGGGCATGGTGGTACATGCCTATAATCCCAGTACTTGGGAGGCTGAGACAGGAGGATTGCAGGTTTGAGGCCAGTGCATGCTAATTTAGCAAGAGATTGTTTCAAGATAACAAATAAAACATGGGGGTACAGCTCAGTGGTGGCTGGGGGTGTAGCTCAGAGGTAAAGTGCCCCTGGGTTCAACCCCTAGTACCACAAAAGAAGGAAGGGAGGAAGGAAGGAGGGAAGGAAGGGGGAGAGGGGGGAGGGAGGATTTAACTTGTGGTATATCAAAACAATGTTTTGTAGTCACAATAAAAACATTAGCCCAGAGACAATAGAAAGAATCATGGTAAAGATTCATAATAGAAAGCCGGGCGTGGTGGCTCACACTTGTAATCCCAGTACTTGGGAGGCTGAGACCGGAGGATCCGGGTTTGTGGCCAGCCTCAGCAACTT
>PVJS01014279.1:29675-40725 GCA_004027185.1 Glis glis
GAGAGAGAGAGAGAGAGAGAGAGAGAGAGAGAGAGATTGATTGATTGATTGTACTTGGAGCTGGGATGTAGTTCAGTGGTAGAGTGCTTGCCTAGCAAGGCCCTGGGTTCAATCTCAGTACCAAAAAAGAAAAAACAGAAAAAGAGAGAGATTGATTGTACTTGGGTCAGCTCAGAAGCAGTAATCTTTGGGCCAAATAAGGTATCAGTTAATTTGTTTACATTACTATGCAGATCTAGTACTTTTCCTTTTTAGAGAGGGGACATTAATATTTATTAGCACACTCTAGACCAGGTGCTTCATTAACCCTCAACAGCTCTGTGAAGGTGTCACTATTCTTTTTTTCTTTTTGTTTGTTTGGTTTTTTTTTTTTTTGTTACTGGGGATTGAACCCAGGGGTATTCTACCTCCAAGCTACACCCCAGCCCTTTTTTGTTTTTTATTTAGAAACAGGGTGTCTCTAGGTTGCTCGGTGTCTCACTGTGTTGCTGAGGCTGGTCTCGAACCTGGGATCCTCCTGTCTCAGCTTTCCAAATACTGGAATTACAGACATGAGCCACCATGCCCAGCTCCATTTTTCTGATATAGACAAAATTACTGCAATTCACAAACATTAATGTGACTGGAGTTTTTATGCAGAAAGCAGGAAAGTAGGGATTTGAACTCATCTTGTTCTCAGGACAAAAGTCCAACTCCCATCATGCCCTCATGTCAGACAGACTTGGGTTTGAATTCTGACTGGGGCATTCATTAGCTGTGTGACCTTGGGCAAGTTTATTAACTTCTGAAGCTCAGTTACCTAATATTAAAACCCCATTAATTCAAGTGCAATGGCACACACCTGTAATCTCAGCTACTCAGCAGGCTGAGGCAGGAGGATCACAGGTTTAAGGCCAGCCTGGGCAACTTAGCAAGACCTTGTTTCAGAAATAATAATAAGCTGGGCGCAGTGGTGTGGGCTTGTAATCCCAGTACTTGGGATACTGAGACAGGAGGATTGCAGGTTCAAAGCCAGCCTCAGCTACTCAGTGAGACTCTCAGAACCCTAATGAGACCCTGTTTCCAAATAAAGAAATAAAATTGGGCTGGGGGTATAGCTTGGAGGTAGAATGCCTCTGGGTTCAATCCCCAGTACCAATAAATAAATAAATAAATAAATAAATAGGGTTGGTGGTATAGCTCAGTGGTAGAACACCCCTGGATTCAGTCCCCAGTACCACACACACACACACACACACACCCACACACACACACACACACACACGAGATAACTGTTTTTCTTCTTCGGGGTATTCGTGACTAGATGATCACGACCAAACTAGATCAGTTTGGTCATTTTCAGTTGTCGTGTGGCTCTCTGTTTAACATTCAAACTATGAGAAGAGAGGTCGGAGTGACCTAAGCTGGTCCACGTGCCACCTGCCCCATGGAGGAGCACAAGGCACCTTGGTCCACATGGCCACCAGGCTATGAGCAGGTCCTGTAAGTGAGCAGGGGGCCTGGATGCTGGGTGGCCCAAAGCCACAGGTATCCACCATGGAGCTAACACAGTCAAACATCCCAGCCCTGGACCTGGAATGTGTCACTAAGTTCCCCAGGCTGGCCTTGAATTTGTGATCCTCCTGCCTTAGCCTCCCAGGTTCCTGAGATTACAGTCATGCGCCACCACACCCAGCAAAATCCTTTTTCTTTTTTTTTTTTCTTTTCTTTTTCTCTTCCTTTCTTTTGTACTGGGCATTCTACCTCCAAGCTATACCCCAACCCTTTTTATTTTCTATTTTGAAACAGGATCTCACTAAGTTGCTGAGGCTGGCCTCAAACCTACAATCCTCCTGTGTTAGCCTCCCAAGTACTGGGATTATAGGTGTGTACCATTGTGTCCCCCAAGTTTGTTTATTTATTTTTGTGGTACTGGGGGTTGAACCTAGGGGCTTTCTACTTCTGAGCTATATACCCAGCCCTACTTTTTTTTTTATTTTGAAACAGGGTCTCACTAAGTTGCTAAGTGTCTTGCTAAGTTGCTGCAGCTGGCTTTGGACCTGCAATCCTCCTGTCTCAGCCTCTCAAGTACTGGGATTACAGGCACTGAGTGACCACGCAGAGGGCCTCACTAAATAGAGAGAGAGACAGGATGAGAGAGAGAGAGAGAGAGCTGAGGCTGGCCGCGAACCCAGATCCTCCAGTCTCCGCCTCCCAAAGTACTGGGATTACAAGTGTGGGCCACCACGCCCAGCTTATTTTTCAGTTTTGAAACAGGGTCTTGCTAAGGTTTTGAGGGCCTCAATAAGTTGATGAGGCTGACCTTGAACCTGAGACAGGATTTCTCAATAAGATTAGGGACATCTGGCCCAAGAGGCCTAGACTATCTTAGAGGTTTTATCTCTCTACCACTTGTCAATTATGGTGTTGATTATTCAGGTCTTTGATTTTGTTGCAATATACCCTGGAGGCACAGTGCTGCCCTTGTTGATGCACACAGGGTAGGTTTCCAAGCGGGGCAAAAAGGCGACACTGAAGACCTGTGATCATGGAGGTGGCGTGGGGAAATAAATCACCATAAGTCTGGAAGAGATAGGGAGGTTTTTCCCAATACCTTTTCTGTTCTGTTTTTTTAACACTTTTATTAGTGCATTGTAATTATACATCATAGTGAGCTTCAAAGTGATAGAAACATACAGGCACACACCACTTGGTGTATTTCCTTCTGCCTCCCACCCCGCTCCCCCTCCTCCCCACACATAACATGGCTTGAACTGTTGCCTTCCTCAGTCCTCCTCTTCCCTCTCCCCCTCTCTCCCCCAGTCCCCTTTCAATACTCTACTGGTGTGTCTTCTCATTTATCTGAAGTCCTCTTCCTTTCCTATTTTCTGTCTAGCTTCCACTTATGAGAGAAAACATACTACCCTTGACTTTTTGAGACTGGCTGATCTCACTAAGTATAATGTTCTCTAGTGCCATCCATTTTCCTGCAAATGTCATAATTTTGTTCTTCTTTATGGCTGAGTAAAATTCCTGTGTGTGTGTGTGTATACCACATTTCTAATTTTTTTTTTTTTTTTGCGGTACCGGGGATTGAACGCAGGGGTGTTCTACCTCCGCGCTACACCCCCGGCCCTATATTTTATACTTTATTTTGAAACTGGGTCTCATGAAGTTGCGGAGGGCCTCACTAAGTAGAGAGAGAGATAAAGAGAGAGAGGGAGAGAGAGAGCGAGAGAGAAAGCTGAGGCTGGCCGCGAACCCGGATCCTCCGGTCTCTGCCTCCCAAAGTACTGGGATTACAAGCGTGCGCCACCATGCCCAGCTTTCTTTTTTTCTTTTTTTATGGTACTAGGGGTGAAACCCAGGGGCCTCTACCACTGAGCTGTACCCCCAGACCGTTTTATTTTGAAACAGCATCTTGCTAATTGCAGAGGCTGACCTCGAATTTGTAATCCTCCTGTCTCAGTCTCCCAAGCACTGAGATTACAGGCATGTGCCACCGTGCCCAGCTTGCTTTTTCTTTATCCATTCATCCATTGATGGACACCTAAGTTGGTCCCATAATGTGGCTATTGTTCTGCTATAAACATGCATATGCGAGGCGGAGACCGGAGGATCCGGGTTCGCGGCCAGCCTCAGCTCTGTCTCTCTCTCTCTCTCTCTCTCTCTCTCCTTAGCGAGGCCCTCCGCAACTTCATGAGACCTGGTTTCAAAATAAAGCATAAAAAACAGGGCCGGGGGCGTAACGCGGAGGTAGAACGCCCCTGCGTTCAATCCCTGGTACCGCAAAAAAAAAAAATAAAAAAAATAAAAAAAAAATAAACATGCATATGCATGTATTAGTATAGTATTCTGATTTTAATTCTTTTGGAAAATACCAAGGAGTGGGGTAGTTGGGTCATAAGGTGTTTCCCTTTCTAGTCTTTTGAGAAACCTCCAAACTGATCTCTATAGTGTTTGTACTAATTTACAATCCCACCAACAGTGTATAGGAGTTCCTATTTCCCCACATCCCCGCTAGCAATTTTTTTGTGTGTGTGGTACTGGGGATGGAACCCAGGGGCATTCTACCTCCAAGCTACACCCCCAGTCCTCTTTTATTCTTTTTATTTTGAAACAGGGTCTCACTAAATTGTGGAGGGCCTTACTAAATTGTTGTGACTGGCCTCAAACCTGCGATCCTCCTGTCTCAGCCTCCCAAGTACTGGAATTACAAAGCGTGTACCACCACGCCCATCTTATATTTGTTTTTTTGAGAAGTGTCTATTCAGTTCAATTGACCATTTTTTATTTTTTTTGTTTGTTTTTAGTTTTAAGCTTTTCTCCCATTCTGTAGGCTCTCTTCAGACACTTGATTGTTTCCTTTGCTGCGCAGAAGCTTTTTAATTCGATGCCTTTAATTTACTTGAGTCGCAGTTTTATTTCCTGAACTTTGGGGGTCTTATTGAGGAAGTCTCTACCAGTGCCTAAATGTTGGAAAGTTGGTCCTATGCCCTCTTCAAGTAACTGCAAAGTTTCTTGTCTAATTTCTAGGTCTTTGGTCCATCTTGTGTTGATTTTTGTGCAGGGTGAAAGATGGGAGTCTGATTTCATTCTTCTACATATGGATATCCAGTTTCCCCAGCACCATTTGTTAAACAGCTGCTGTCTTTTCTCTAGCATATGTTTTTGGTTCCTTTGTCAAAAATCAAGTGGCTCAGTGGCCAAATTATGGAACCAACCTAGGTGTCCATCAACAGATGAGTGGATTACAAAATTGTGGGAAATACACACAATGGAATTCTACTCAGCAATAAAGAAGAACAAATAACAAATAACATCATTTGCAAGAAAGTGGAAGGATCTGGAGAACATTATGTTAAGCGAAATCAGTCAATCACAAAAAAAGAAGGGACATATGTTTTCATTAATATGTGCAACCTAGGGAGTAGTGGGGACACACAAGGGACTCCGGTTGATAATGGAGAACCCTCAGCGGAGCAAGGGAAGTGGTACAAGGGAAGGGGAAGGGCAAGAAAGAAGCGAATCAGTGGAATTACTATCATGAACAATATGTACATGTGAGAATAAACCAACATCATTCTTGGTACTTCATACGGGTGGGGGGAGGCGGGGGGGCACTAAGAGCTGTGTGCATGTATGTTAATATCAAATTGATATTCACTGTGATGTAAGAATCCAATGCACCAAGAAAAGCACACACACAAAAAAATCAAGTGGCTAAGCTGGGTGTGGTGGTGCATGTTTATAATCCCAGTACTTGGGAGGCTGAGACAGGAGGATTGCAGGTTCATGGCCAGCCTCAGCAATTTAGTGAGGCTCTCAGGAACTTAGTGAGACTCTGTTTCAAAATAAAAATATACGATAGGGTTGGGGGTGTAGCTCAGAGGTAGAATGCCCCTGGGTTCAATCCCCAGTATAAAAAAAAAATAAACTGGCCATAAGTGTGAGGATTTGTCTCTGTATCTTCTATTCCATTGGTCTATGTGTCTATATTTGTGCCAATACTATCACAGAGGTGGCCTGAGGATCTAAAAGACCATAAAATCTGGAAGAGATACGGACATTTTTCTCCATTCCTTTTCTGTTGTTGTTGCCCCTGCTGTCGTCATTGTTGTCATCGTCCTCCTCCTCCTCTTCCTCCTCCTCCTCCTCTTCTTCCTCCTCCTCCTCCTCCTCCTCTTCTTTCTCCTCCTCCTCCTCCTCGTCCTCCTCCTCCTCCTGGTGGTAGAGCTGCTGTTTTGAAATCATATTTAGCTTTTCTTTTTTTTTTTGCGGTACCGGGGATTGAACGCAGGGGTGTTCCACCTCCGCGTTACACCCCCGGCCCTATTTTTTATCCTTTATTTTGAAACCAGGTCTCACGAAGTTGCGGAGGGCCTCACTAAGTAGAGAGAGAGAGAGAGAGAGAGAGAGAGAGAGGAGAGCTGAGGCTGGCCGTGAACCCAGATTCTCCAGTCTCCGCCTCCCAAAGTACTGGGATTACAAGCGTGAGCTACCACGCCCGGCGCTTCATATTTAGCTTTTCTTACTACACAGATATGCTCCATTCTCTCTCCTCTCCCCAAATGAAAAGGTAAAAATAAACAAAAAGAAGATCATGTCTTTATGGCTTTTTTTTTTTAAGTGCTGGGGATGGAACCCAGGGCTTCATGCATGCTAGGCAAGCACTCCACGACTGAGCTCTACTCCCAGCCAAAGAAGATAATTTCATAACACTCGAATCCCCCCGTTCCTCTCTTCATACATGTTAGTATTTATCCTTTTAACTTTTCTCTTTCTAACTCTCTAGCCCACCTCCCCCAAAAGCAGTCAGGTGCATCTCTTGAAAAGTGCTGGCAAGCCAGGCGTGGTGGCACACGTTTGTAATCCCAGTACTTGGAAGGCTGAGACAGGAGGATCATAGGTTTGCAGCCAGTCTGAGCAACTTAGCAAGGCCTTCCACAACTTAGTGAGACCCTGTTTCAAAATAAAATAGGGCTGGGGGTGTAGCTCAGAGTAGAATGCCCCTGAGTTTGATCTCCAGTACCACCAAAACCAAAAACAAATGAAAAAAAACCAGGGATGAATGAATGAAAAAGAATCAGAGGCTTAACTCAAATAGCAGTTCACATGATCTCAAATGGGAACAAAGAGGAATTTGGGATCCTGTATATGCCCTCATGAAGCATCAGATGAAAAAAGGTTTGAAGCCTTTCCTTCCCTGAGCCACTTGGAAGTGTTTTCTCTTTAATTTGCAAGTGCTGATTTCTATGCCAAGAATTTCTTTTTTTTTTTTTTTTTTTGTGGTACCAGGGATTGAACGCAGGGGCGTTCTACCTCCGTGCTACACACCCGGCCCTATTTTTTTATCCTTTATTTTGAAACCGGGTCTCACGAAGTTGCGGAGGGCCTCACTAAGTAGAGAGAGAGAGAGAGAGAGAGAGAGAGAGACAAGGAGAGAGAGAGAGAGAGCTGAGGCTGGCCGCGAACCTGGATCCTCCAGTCTCCGCCTCCCAAAGTACTGGGATTACAAGCGTGCGCCACCACGCCCGGCTCCTATGCCAAGGATTTCAAGTTTGCTAGTTCACCCTGAGGCTTTATCAGGGAATCTTCTATGTTATTCCACTCCCTAAATGTGCACTATCATTATGCTATCTCTCCCCCTTCCTTTAATTCCTTTCCCTCTGCTTTTTGCTTGTTCACAATTGAAAACAGAACCTTGTAAAATAAGTCATATTTGAATATATTCAAATTAGGCCGGGCTTGGTAGTGGCACGTGCCTGCAGTTCCAGCACTTAGGAGGCTGAGACAGGAGGATTGCAGGTTAGCAGTGACTGAGTGAGACTCTGTTTCAAAATAAAAATTAAAAAAGAGCTGGGGGTATAGCTCAGTGGTAGAATGCTGCTGGGTTCAATTCCCTGTAGCACACACACACATACACACACAAAAAAACCCAAATATATCTCAATTGAGCTGAATTTGACCTTTGCCCCGTGTTATTTTGAAGCTATTGTTTTAATTTCTAAGAGCAATGTGTCTGCGTGAGTAGGATTGGGAATACTTAGTAGACTTTTTCCCAAAAAAACTAGCCAAGCATGGTGGTACACATCTGTAATCCTAGCCACTCTGGAGGCTGAAGCAAGAGGATCGAAAGTTCAAGGGCAGCCTGGGCAAATTGGCAAAATCCTATCTAAAGAAAAAAAAAACAAGAAAAAAAGGTAGGAGATCTAACTCAGAGGTAGAACACCCCTGGGTTTAATCCCTAGTTACACACATACACACACACACACACACACACACACACACACACACACATACACATACAATCACTAGGGTGAATTTGCTTGTTTTAGTTCTGTAGATATGTAGTATTTAGTCAAGTCTGATATAGGGCATAGAGACTCTAAGGCCTTGTGATCAAAGAATCTAAACAATGTAAAATACACACAACTATAATCATAGTCATATATAGTAAATTTTTCAGAGAAATTATAGTATATGAAGATATGAGTCCAGAAAAAAATAAAATAAAACCCTGTTGGCAAGATTTGCTGAGTTTCCCAGAGACTGTCAAGAACCCAGTTGGAGTTGGCTTAGGGAAAAGTCTTCCTGCAGATTGCAGCAGGACTCTAGGAATCTCTGTTTTGATGATGATTATGATGTGGTGGTTCTCAATTTTATTCTGGAGTGGTTTTAGTGACTAGATTTCTTCCACACAGTACCATCTTGGTTTTGCCTGCTTTGGCTACATAGTATTTTTGGCTACTACAGAGCACAATATGCCAGTGAGTTAGGGGAAACCTCTCTCAATTCTTCTGCCATTGAATAATTGATGCAGAAGTACATTTGCAGTTTTGTCAAGCTGCATTTTAATTTCCTTTCTGATTGCAGGGGGGGGGGAAACGTTGCAAATAAGTCAGGAATTAATGAAAAAGTAAAAGAATTCTATTAAAAAAATCTCACTATGAGATGTTAGTCTAGGGATAAACCCTAGAACCCAGGGTAAAGTCTTCCAGCTCTGGGACATCTGAGTCCATGGATCCCCTTAGCTTTCCTCCAGCTGGCTCTGAGCCAGTCCTTCCTTATAGAAGAGGTACAAAGACATCAAGCCTGTCATATTCTACATCTTCTGTGAGAATAGATGTAGCTCTTAAATCAATTTCATTCTAAACCACTTTGCTATTCCTTCTTTTTTTTTTTTTTGTGGTACCGGGGATTGAACCCAGGGGCATTCTACCACTGAGCTACACCTCCAGCCCTATTTTTTATACTTTATTTTGAAACCGGGTCTCACAAAGTTGTGGAGGACCTCACTAATTAGCTGAGGCTGGCCGCGAACCCGGATCCTCCGTTCTCCGCCTCCCAAGTACTGGGATTACAAGCGTGCACCACCACGCCCGGCCTTGCTATTCCTTCTTGACTCTTGTATCCTACAGAGATGGGATGGATATCTGAGCTTGTCCAGGGCATCCTAGAATCCTTGAGGCTACAATCAGCTTGGGATTTCCCTGGAGGCACTTTAAAGCTGGGGGTCATATGGAGCTGAATTGGTGGCAGTATGGTGTGTGATGCTTGGAAGGGATGGACCGAGTTCCTACTGGATGGAATCCATTTATAGTAAATATCTCAGTCAGCATTCTTTGCTTTGTTAGTGACAGAAAGCTGACCCAAACTGGTTTCAGTTAAAGAGAGAAAGAGAGAGAATTTATTGTGTCATGTAATATCATGTAATGGCCTCCCATATGAGGCTTGATCCAGGCTCCTGTTATGAACTCTTTCCATTTCTCAACTCCAGGTGGCCTTCACCCTCAGGCGGGCCCTACTCTCATAGCCCAAAAGAGCTGCCAGCAGCTCCCATAGCCTGCATCCACATCGAGCCCAGGAGAGGTGCGGTAAATCCCATCTATACCACAGTAGGAACAGGGGAGTGGTAAAGCCTTTAATACACTATAATAATTAAAACAACTAGATAATATTTTTCATGTGTCAAATTGGCAAAGATAATAAAAGAATGCCTAGGATTGGTGAGGGTTCAAATAGCTCCATCCTATACTGCTGTAGAATCTAAACTGGTATAAGCTTCCTAAAACATAATTTGGCAATATATGTAAGATTTAAAAAAAAAGGGCATATCCTTTGACCAATCAATTCTATTTCTAGGAATATTAGGAAATAATTGTAAAGATATATAAACACATGAATAATCCTTGAAGTTACATCTAATAATGAAAAATTGACAAACAAATCAAATGTTGGTTAAATAACATGGTATAGCCATATGATGCAACTTTTTTTTTTTTGCGGTACTGGGGATTGAACCCAGGGGCATTCTACCTCCGAGCTACACCCCCAGCCCTATTTTTTATTCTTTATTTTGAAACAGGGTCTCATTAAGTTGTGGAGGGCCTCACTAAGTACATGAGGCTGGCTGCGAACCTGGAGAACCTGGATCCTCTGGTCTCAGCCTCCCAAGTACTGGGATTACAAGTGTGTGCCACCACACCCAGCTGCAAACCATTTAAAATAATTTTTTAGAACAATATATAGTAGTATGGGAAATCTTTTTTTTTGTACATGTGTGTGTGGTACTGGGGATTGAACCCAGGGGCATTCTACCTCTAAGCTACACCCCCAGCCCTATTTTATTTTTTATTTTGAAACAGGGTCTCAGCCGGGCATGGTGGCGCACGTTTGTAATCCCAGTACTTTGGGAGGCGGAGACCGGAGGATCCGGGTTCGCGGCCAGCCTCAGCTTTCTCTCTCTCTCTCTCTCCCTAGTGAGGCCCTCCGCAACTTCGTGAGAGCCGGTTTCAAAATAAAGTGTAAAAAATAGGGCTGGGGGTGTAGCGCGGAGGTAGAACGCCCCTGGGTTCAATCCCCGGTACCGCAAAAAAAAAAAAAAAAAAAAAACAGGGTCTCACTAAGTTGCTGAGGTCCTCACTAAATTGTTGAGGCTAGCAGCAAACCTGTGGTCCTCCAGTCTCAATTTCCCAAGTACTGGGATTACAGGCATGCACCACCACCACGCCCAACTTTCTTCTTCTTCTTCTTCTTTTTGTAGTAATAGATATTGAACCCAGGGGTATTCTACCTCTGAGCTACACCCCAGTGCTTTTTATTTTCTATTTTGAAAGAGGGTCTCGCTAAGTACTGTGCCTTGAACCTGCGATCCTCCTGTCTCAGCTTCCCAAGTACTGGGATTAAAGGTGTGTGCCACCTCACCCAGCTGGGAAAATTCTTATTCATTAACTAGAAAAGTACCATAGAAAAAATTACTATTAAAAACATATATACAAGCTGGGCGTGGTTGTTTATAGGGAAAATGGAAATAGAGTACAGTAAAACATTTACATCAAAATAATAGCAATGAAGCTGGTGTGGGGGTGCAGGCCTGAGGTCTCAGCTATGCGGGAAGACTGAGGCAGGAGGATTGCTTAAGCCCAGGAGTTTGAAGTCAGCTTGGGCAACATAGTGAGACCCTGTCTCAAAAACAAACAATCCCCCAAACCAAAAAGTAACCACACACATATACATGGGATGGACTCCTGCGCCACGCTTTTTTTTTTTTTTTTTTTTTTTTTTTTGG
>PVJS01014280.1:0-40644 GCA_004027185.1 Glis glis
AAAAAAAAAAGAAAAAGAAAAAAAAAAACTTTAGAGCCAGGTGTGGTGATGCATGCTTGTAATCCCAGTACTTGGGAGGCTAAGACAGGAGGATCACAGATTGCGGCCAGCCTCAGCTACTTAGTGAGGCCCTCCACAACTTAGTGAGACCCTGTTTCAAAATAAAGAATAAAAACGTCGGGCGTGGTGTCGCAAGCTTGTAATCCCAGTACTTTGGGAGGCGGAGACCGGAGGATCCGGGTTCACGGCCAGCCTCAACTCACTCACTCTCTCTCTCTCTCTCTCTCTCTACTTAGTGAGGCCCTCTGCAACTTCGTGAGACCTGGTTTCAAAATAAAGTATAAGAAATAGGGCCGGGGGTGTAGCGCAGAGGTAGAACGCCCCTGGGTTCAATCCCCGGTACCACAAAAAAAAAGAAAAGAATAAAAACTAGGGCTGGGGGTGTAGCTCGGAGGTAGAATGCCCCTGGGTTCAATCCCCAATACCAATCAATAAATTAATAAAAAAAGGGCTGGGGTACAGCTCAGAGGTAGGTGCCCCCCACTATTTGAGGCCTGTGCTTGGTGTCTCAAAGGTCTGAGACGACTCTGAGCTGAGGTGTAGCATCGCAGCAGGGCCAGCCCCGTCATTCACCAGTGGGCTGTGGCTGGTGCTTGAAGCCCTGCCCTGGAGGGGGGCATGGCGTCGCCTCAGGGACCAGGGCTCCACACGGAGTACAGGAGGGGATTTCAAGTCACACACACGCCTGGGCCTCAACCTTGGTTATGTGTGACCCTACAGGGGCGACGTGACCTCTCTGAGCATCATCTGTAACCTGGCGACTAGGACAGCATCCTGCTACCACAGGAACTTGTGGGGACTAAATGGAATTTATTTAATACAGAGTAACAGAAGTTTGCTACCATTACTCATAAGAGTAACCTTTTTTTTATTTCCTAGCTGCTAACATGGCCTCCAGAAACTTCTTCGAGAGCCTTCGGTCTCCTGTGGGATCTCAGCGTGGACGGGCTCTTCCAGCAGTCAGGTCAGTCCTGGGGTGCAGGGCGGAGCGCCCAGGCTCTGGGGCGGGCCCTGGGGCTCAGCATGCAGGGGAGGGCGATGGGGACCTCACACAGCCCGAGGTACAGACATCAGGCCACCATCTCTGGCTCTGGCTCCACCGTTAGTAAAAAGCTGAGCCGACAGGCTGCCTGGCTTGCGATGCAGGCCCCGTGGCTGAGACCAGGCTGCCCTCGTGTACTCTGGGGGTCCCCGGTGCTCCCGGAGGATGGGTGCAGACCCGCCAGCTCTGGGCCTAAGGGACACCTTGCCTCCAGTTTCTCCTGAGGACCCCGCTTGCCGGGGCTTGTGGTCATGAGGGAGGGGCCCAAGGCCCTGGACCCCCCCTTGGCTGCCAGGGTGTCTGCAGAGCCCCTGAGTTTGGTCTGGGCCGGCACCTGGGGGCGTATTGAATTCAGAACCCACAGAATCCCCTCGCTTCCCCACCCTTCCCGGCCCTCCTCACTCAGTACCTGAAGCGAGACACAGGCACCAAAACATATCCTGTAGCCGGGATATGTGAAAGTTGCTTACAGCAGATGGTGACAGGGAGTCCCGGGTCCCAGACCCCCCTGCACCCCGCCAGAGATGGCCGAGCCTCTGGCCAAGGCACACAGGGCCAAGGCCGGAGCCCCAGCCTGCCGGCAGCTTCCGCCTCTCTGTTGTACTTTTCTGCGATCGTTCCGAGCTGGCTGAGCTGGAGGCCATCTGTCAGACAGACTAGAGCATTTCAGACGCTGCGCACGCCCCGCGAGGTCTTCAGGCACTCTTGCTTTTCGTAACCTCTGCCCCTGCGGCCGGGCTGCCCCTCGGAGGCCCCGGGCGCCTCTGCTGTGCCTGCCCTTTGAGGAACAGAGGCCGCCCTTGTCCTGTCTGTGTCCGCTCCGCAGAAGCTGAGGGGCCTCCCACCCTCCCTCGCCTCTCTCCCCTGTTCGCCCTCCACCGAGAGGGGCCAGAAAGCGGCCCCCACGCTCCCAGCCAGCCTGGCTCGGACTCCAGGGTGTCCCCTGTGGACATCACCTGAGACTGGGCCTGGGCTTCTGTGCCTGTGCCAGGGGAGTAGAGCCGGGCCTGGAGAATCCGGGCCTGAGGTCAGGGTCTCCAGCGATTAGGGAAGTCAGAGGCTGAATGCACAAAAGAACTGGAAGCAGGGACCCGATCAGAGGTTTGTACACTGATGTTCACCGCAGCCGAGCAGGGGGGCAGCCCACGTGGCCATCATGGGTGAGGGATAAACAAGAGGTGGTGAATGCTTGCAGTGGAATATTACTCAGCCTTAAAAAGGAAGGACATTCTGTCACATGCAACAGTATGTGTGCACCTTGAAACCGTTGTGCTAGCTGAAGTAAGCCATTCACAAAAGGACAGATATGTCAGGTGTGGTGGCGCACACCTGTGATCCCAGTACACAGGAGGCTGAAACAGGAGGATCGCAGGTTGGAGGCCAGCCTCAGCTATTTAGTGAGGCCCTCTGCAACTTAATGAGACTCTGTTTCAAAATAAAAAGAATAAAATAGGGTTGGGGGTGTAGCTCAGAGGTAGAATGCCCCTGGGTTCTATCCGCAGTACTATGAGCGCGTGCGTGCGCACGCACGCGCGCACACACACACACACATACACAGCTGCCATATGATTTAATTTCTATGAGGGGCCTAGAGTCCAAATGCATAGAGATAGGAAGCAAAGTGTTGGCCGCCAAGGGCTGGGGAGGGAGGTGGACTGTTGCTAAGCAGAGGCGGTTTCCATCTGGGGAGATGGCTGTCCATCAACGCCATCATATTTAACAGCGCTGCACAGCACCCTTAGAAATGGCTATGCAGGTACTTGGGAGGCTGAGACAGGAGGACCGAAGGTTCGAGGCCAGCTTCAGTAACTAGCGAGGCCTTCAGCAACTTTGTAAGCCCCTGTTTCAAAATAAAATCAGGCTGGGGGTGTAGCTCAGAGGAAGAATGCCCCGAGTTCAGTCCCCAGTACCACAAATAATAGTAATAATAATGATAATAATGATAATACTATCATGTTTTCTGACTGTTGGTGCCCTTTGAACACATTGGCTATCTGAGGAATTTCCAACCTCTTGAATCCTTTTTTTTTTTTACTTGTTGTGGTACTGGGGATTGAACCCAGGGGAGTTCTACCTCTGAACTACACCCCCAGCCTGATTTTATTCTTTATGTTGAAACAGGGTCTCGTTAAGTAGCTGAGGTTGGCCTTGAACCTGCGATCCTCCTGTCTCAGCCTCCCAAACCCTGGCATTACAGAGGTGCACCCCCACGCCCCGCTCAACCTCATGAATCCTAACACTCCGGGGTAGAACCCAAGAAACTCGCTTTCCCAACCTCCTTCAGATACTTGAAGTTTTCGTTTTTTAATTTAGTTTTTAAAATTTTTTTAAATTTAATTTAATTTTTTAAATTGAATTTAGTTTTTTAAAACAACACAGTATAGTAACTATACACGGCATTGACATTTATTAAGTATAAATCATGTAGAGGTGATTTCAAGTATGCAGGAGGATGTGCGTGGGTTGGATGCAAATACTACACCATTTTACATAGAGATTCGAGCAGCCTCAGGTTCTGGGGTCTGCAGAGGGCCCGGAGCCAGCACTCCCTGGCTACCAAGGGACAGCTTTGCCATCTTCCGCACAGTGACGATAGCTGCTTTAACACCCTTCTCTGTGGTTCTAACGTCCGGGCCTTTTAACTCATTACATGGAAAACTTAGTAAGAGTGAACATTTAGAGTGAATAAAGAAATCATATCAAACTAGGTGTAGGGGTGCACGGCGGTAACCTCAGTACTTGGGAGGCCGAGACAGGAGGATCGCGGGTTCGAGGCCAGCCTCAACAACTTATTGTGGCCCTGAGCAACTTAACAAGTCCCTATTTCAAAATAAAAATAAAAAGGGCTGGGAGTGTAGCTTGGAGGTAGAATGCCCCTGGGTTGAACCCCCGGTGCCTCCCAAATCCTTGGGAGGGTCAAGTCCCTTTCTCCTGGATCCCATCAGGGTACTTCGCAGAAATGTCCATGTAGCGATGCTCAGCAGTCGCAACATGGCTTCCCCAGACCCCACACAGGGACCCCTGCGAGTGAGGGGCCCAGAGCCTCAGCCGAATTCGCGTTCTGGTTAGTTGGCTTCTGGCCCATGAGGACCCTGTTCTCTGCCGGAAGAGCCAGAACCGTCTGTTGCCTGCGGCTCGGGGCTCAGAGGCTGCAGTAGCCGCCCTGAGCCCAGTCTCTGCAGAGGTGGGGCCACGTGCTCTGCAGCTGGGGTGGAGACACTGCACAAAACCGGGGTCCCCTGACCAGGAAGGAAGGGGCATGGCCCTGGGACAGGCACCCCCAAGAATCTGCTGCGGCCACATGGGCGATTACGTGAAATCTCCTCTTGGAACTGATCAAGTTAAATCAGTAATAGCAAAGCAAGGAGCTGGCTCGAGTGGGGCTTCCTCATGGGACCGAGCAGGGCGTGGGGTGTGGCATGCTGCTAAGTGTGCGTTTAGCACGTGCAAGGCCCTGCTGTCAATTCTAAGCATCAGACACCGCCCCCCGTCCCAATCAGGCCTGTATAGTACACGGTCCTGTGATTCTTAGTACGTTCACAGAATTGTTCAACCATTACTAGTCTAGTTCCAGCACATTCTCATTACCCAAGAAGAAACCTGGTATCCGTCAGCAGCCACTCCCCCGACTCCCTTCTTCCCTATCTTCTGGCAACCTTTACTCTCCTTTCTGACTCTAAATTTGCCTGTTCTGGACATTTCATTTAATGGAATCATAGGACACATGATCTTTTGTTCCTGGCTTCTTTTCTTAGCAAAATGTTTCCAAGAGTTTGTGCATGCTAGAGTGTATGTCAATATTTCATTTCTTTTTATGGCTAAATAATATTCCATTGTATGGGCATACACATTGTATACATGTGTTCATCAGTTTAATGGACACAGGGGTTGTTTCTACCTTTTTTTTGCGGTACTGGGGATTGAACCCAGGGGCATTCTACCTTCGAGCTACACCCCCACCCCAATTTTTTTATTCTTTATTTTGAAACAGGGTCTCACTAAGTTGCGGAGGGAGGGCCTCATCAAGTAGCTGAGGCTGGCCACGAACCTGTGATCCTCCAGTCTCAGCCTCCCAAGTACTGGGATTACAAACGTGCGCCACCACACCCGGCTCCATTTTTTATTCTTTATTTTGAAACAGGGTCTCACTAAGTTGCGGAGGGCCTCACTAAGTAGCTGAGGCTGGCCGCGAACCTGCGGTCCTCCTGTCTCAGCCTCCCAAGTACTGGCATTGCAAGCGTGCACCACCACGCCCGGCTATGTTTCTACCTTTCGGCTGTTATAAATAATAATACTATTATAGCTGGGCGTGGTGGTGCACGCTTGTAATCCCAGTACTTGGGAGGCTGAGAGAGGAGGATCGCAGGTTTGAGGCCAGCCTCAGCTACTTAGTGAGGCCCTCCGCAACTTAGTGAGACCCTGTTTCAAAATAAAAAAATAAAATAGGGCTGGGGTGTAGCTTAGAGGTAGAACGTCCCTGGGTCCAATCCCCAGTACCAAAAAAAACCCACAAATAAATAATACTATTCTGCACATGTGCATACAAATGTTCATATGGGCATACATTTTCAGTTCTGTTCAGTATCTTCCCAGGAGAAGAATCGCTGGGTCACATATAATTTATGGTTAACTTTTGAGGAACTACCAAGCTGTTCTCCACAGCGACAGCATCGTTTTACACTCCTACTGACAACGTGCGATGATTCCGGTTTTTCTCACAAACACTTGCTGTCGTCCATCTCCGACAGCTGCCGTCCTAGTGGCATGATGCGGCATCCCGTGTGGTCTGGATGTGCACGTCCGTGATGACTGGGCACGATGAACATCTTGTCCTGTGCTTGTTGGTAGTTTGTGTGTTGATAATTTTCCTTTTTTATTTCTTTTCTTTCTTTTTTTCTTTTTGTACTGGGGATTAAAGGGGAATTCTACCTCTGAGCTACACCCTCAGCCCTTTTTATTTTTATTTTTTATTTATTTATTTATTCATTTATTTATTTATTTTTAGTGGTACTGGAGGGGTGGAACCCACGGGCATTCTACCTCTGAGCTACACCCACAGCCCTATTTTATTCTTTTATTTTGAAATAGGGTCTTACTAAGTGACGAAGGGCCTCACTAAGTTGCTGAGGCTGCCCTCGAACCTGTGATCCTCCTGTCTCAGCCTCCCAAGTACTGGGATTACAGGCGTGCACCATCACACCCAGGCTCTTCTGTTAAATTTATTCCTAAACATTTTATTACTTTTGGTGCTATTGTAAGTGGAATTGCTTTCTTGATTTCCTTTGTGAGTTGTTCATTGCTGGTGAACAGAATAAAGATTCCAATCTTTGTACACGGACTTTGTACCTGCACCCTTGCCCAACTAGCTCACTGGCTCTAATACTTTTTCATTTTTGGTTGTTGAATTTGGTTTTGAAAGCAAACATATTCTTGTGCAATTAACTGCCTTTAAAAAATCACCTCATGCCGGGCGTGGTGGCGCACGCTTGTAATCCCAGTACTTGGGAGGCGGAGACCGGAGGATCCGGGTTCGTGGCCAGCCTCAGCTACTTAGTGAGGCCCTCCGCAACTTCGTGAGACCCGGTTTCAAAATAAAGGATAAAAAATAGGGCCGGGGGTGTAGCGCGGAGGTAGAACGCCCCTGGGTTCAATCCCCGGTACCGCAAAAAAAAAAAAAAAAACCCTCATGTTTCTTTTACAACGGCGTTGTGGCTGAGCCAGCGTGGGGCCTGCCATTGATCCAGTACTGAGCAGACCTAGTAGGAAGCGGAGCTCGAGAGCCCTATCCGCGCAGAGCCCCATCCGCAAGAAGGAAACGCCAGTGAAGCAGAGCCAGGCGTGTTAACGCCCGCCTGTCATCCCAGGACTTGGGAGGCTGAGACAGGAGGATCGCAGGTTCGAGGGCAGCCTCAGCAACTTAGTGAGACCCTGTTTTAATATATAAAAAAATTTATAATGGACTGGGAGTATAGCTTGGAGGTAGAACGGCCTTGGGTTCAACCCCAGTGCACGGAGGCGCTTTGCTGTTAGCTTCGGAGGCAGTGTTGACCCTCACCTCCCCTCAGCCTCTGTGATATTTGTGGGGGAGGAGGGGGACACAATAAAAGACAGTGGCCTTGGCCAGGGCATTCTTTGGATATTTTGAAAGTGGGCGAGAAGTTCGGCTCTGTGAACAAACAAGAAAGGTCTTTGGACACCTTGTTCTTCCTTCCTTGGTTGCCACACTGTGCCTAGTGTCCCCGGAGCTCCAGCCTCGGAGTCACTGGACAGTCCCCTATTTTAAAGCAGGTCACCTTCTTTTCTGTCATTGCTTGCTTGTATCCTCTCTCCTTCCTCCCTTTCTTCCTTCCTCCCTCTCAGACAATATTCATGAAGTTGCTCCTCCTCTTCCTCCTCTGTTTCCTCCTCCTCTTCCTCCTCCTCTTCCTCCTCCTCCTGTTTCTCCCCAACTGGGGATTGAACCCGGTGACACTCTAGCGCTGAGGCCCATCTCCAGCCCATTTTAAAGTTTCCTCATACTGAGAGTCTCGCAAGCTGCCCAGGCTGGCCTCGGCCTCGTGCCCCCCGCCTTTCTTGGCCATCGCTCACGCTGTTCTCCGAGGGTCGGCCTCTGTTTGCTCTTGCTTTCGCAGCGGTTTGAGAGCAGTCAGAAGTCCTTTCGTCTCCATATCTGGCGGCCACTCTCCCGTCACTGTCTCGGGAGACCTGCTCCACCTCTCGTGGCGGTCGGGGTGGCAGGGAACGCACCATCCAGTGTCCCATGGGCAGACGCCCTACTTGTGGACAGCTGCCCCTAAGGCTCCAAACGCCTTCGTCGATGAATGGCATCTGCCTTGGTGGCAGCGGTGGCGGCTGCCCACACACAGGGGCTCTTATGTGAACGCCGAGTTTATGTGCAGCCCCCGCGCTCCTGAATTCCACAGGGCCAGCACCATTGTCCACGGGCCCAGAGGCGGCTGGTGGCCAGGTCGGCCGCCCCAGCTGCATTCTTTGTGTATGTGGGGGGGCTACTGGGGAAGGAACCCAGGGGCATTCTACCTCTGGGCTACATCCCAGCCCAGTTTTATTTTTTGTTTGGAAACACTCTCGCTACGTTGAGGAGAACCTCACTACTTGCTGAGGCTGTCCTCAAACCTGTGATCCTCCTGTCTCAGCCTCTCAAGTACTGGGATTACAGGTGTGTGCCACCACGCTCAGCTCCCAGCTCCATTCTTAACCCCCAACAGCACTGGTTGAATGTTGTGTAGACCCAGGGGACAGGAAGACACTTGGAGACCACCCAGGAGGCCTCTGGGCTTGGCACGCAGGGAGTCATCATTCGCTTGGCCTGGCCCCTGCGGTCTCCAGTTGAAGTCAGTAACACCCAGGCGTCGTGGCGCATACCTGTAATCCCAGTACTGGGGAGGCCGAGACAGGAGGTTCGCAGGTTTGAGACCAGCCTCAGCAGCTTAATGAGGTTCAGCAACGAAGCAAGACCCTGTTTCTAAACAAAAATTTGAAAAAAGATCTGGGGGTGTCGCTCGGAGGTCGACTGCCCTGGGTTCAATCCCCAGTACCAAAAAAATAAAGAAGTCAATGATAGCAGTCATTCGCCTTCATGATCGACCTTTGCTTTGGACACAATAATAAAAATAGTTTGATGGGAAACAATTGCTAACATATCAAGAGGGTTTAATTTGCGCCAGGCGCCACACCAAAGGCTGGGCCCATCTCCTTTAGTCACGGGCATAACCGGTGCGTGGATACCATTCGTGTTCCGTTTCATACAACCAAGGGGCTGGAGAGCAGAAGGAACATTCTCCTGAGCTAACGCCGTGCGTGATGCCCACCCCATCCAGCCCGAGGCACCCCGTCCTTCCTCTCACTCTGCTCCAGCCTGGCCGCCCCTCTTCCCCTCTTTCCTCCTGCCCCAGGACCTTTGCATGTGCCAGCTCCCCCGGGATGCTCCCCTGCGTCCCCACAGCAGCAGTGTAGCTTCTTAACCACACCTCCCTCTAGATTACTGGGCTCCTCTGCCGTTACCTCCTCAAGGAGACCCGCCGGACTCCATGTCCAGTCCCCCTCCTTCTACTCGCAGATCCCATCTTCCACTCTCTGTGGCTCGAGTCACAGTTGATGTGTGGAGTCTCTGATTGCCATCGGCCTCCCAGTGGGCGGGGAGCCCCAGCGTCAGGGCTGGCCTTGTTGCTTTACGTCCAGCCTCTGTTGGGTCCCGGGCGCGCTGTGGGGCACAGGCCCTTAGGGTTTGGATGAGCGAGTGGTGCGACAGGTGGGCGGCCTGTGGCAGACATCAGGATGGGCTGGGACAGCCGCTCCCTCCGAGCCTGCGGGCAGCCGCCCCGCCCTGTGTGCTGCCCGTCCTCCAGGGCGACCGCTTGAGCGCCACCCAGCTCCCTCAGCTCCCTCATGGAGCCCTCCACTCCCAGCACCAGGACTTTTCAAAAAGAGCGAGGGCTGGGAAGCCACAGGGTATGAGGAGTCTGGCCAAGTGCCCTGGCATCCAGGGAGGGAGGTGACCCGGCAGTAAGGGGGTGCTCATCCCCCCCTTAGCCCGACTCCCAGCCGCCTTTGAAAAGAGAGGGAAAATATATTTACATGACTTGAACTTGAAAAGCGTGTGTGTGTGTGTGTGTGTGTGTGTGTGTGTGTGTGTGTGTAGCTACACTCCCAGCCCCCACCCCCTTTTCAAATATTGAGACAGGGTCTCTTAAGTTACCATGCATTGGCCTCGAACCTGGGAGCCTCCTGCCTCAGCCTCCCAAGTACTGGGATGACAGGTGTGAACTGTCCCGCCAACTCACTGTTGGGGTTTTTTGTTTTTTTGTTTTGTTTTGTTTGGGTACTGGGGATTGAACCCAGAGGCATTCTACCTCTGAGTTATACCTCCAGCTCTTTTTATTTTGAAACAGTATCTTGCTAAATTGCTGAGGCCGACCTCCTGTCTCAGCCTCCCAAGTAGAGGAATTACAGGCATGCACCACCACACCTGGCTCATTGTTGTATTTTTAAACAGATGTATTTATTTATTTATTTATTTATTGTGATACTGGGGATTGAACCCAGGGGCATTCTACCTCCAAGCTACACCCCCCAGCCCTGTTTTATTCTTTATTTTGAAACAGGGTCTCACTAAGTTGCAGAGGGTCTCGCTGAGTTGCTGAGGCTGTCCTTGAACCTGCGATCTTCCTTTCTCAACCTCCCAAGTACTGGGATTACAAGCGTGCACCACTACGCCCAGCCAGCTTTTATTTTTTTAGAGCAGCTTTGGGCTTACAGAAAAATTGATGAGAAGCCGGGAGTGGTGGCACACGCTTGTAATCCCAGTACTTTGGGAGGCGGAGACCGGAGGATCCGGGTTCACAGCCAGCCTCAGTTCTCTCTCTCTCTCTCTCTACCTAGTGAGGCCCTCCGCAACTTCGTGAGACCTGGTTTCAAAATAAAGTATAAAAAAAATAGGGCCGGGGGTGTAGCGCGGAGGTAGAACACCCCTGGGTTCAATCCCTGGTACTGCAAAAAAAAAAAAAGAAAAATTGATCAGAAAGTACATAGAATTCTCATACACTCCGCTCCCACCCACCAATTCCCCCTATTATTAACATCTTGGATTAGTGTGTATACTTGTTAACAATTGATGAGCCACTACTAATATGTTACTATTATCACCTAAGATCCATGGTTTAACTTAGGCCTGTGTTGTACAGTTCTGTGGGTTTTAACCAATGTATTGACCTGGGTCCATCGTTCCCGTATCATACAGAACAGTTTCATTACCTTAAAAATGCCCTTGTTCGCGCCCTGTTCGTCCACTGCGCCTCTGCACCCCAGTTCTTGGCAACCATTGGCGTTCGTTTCCCAGCATCTCCATAGCGTGGCCTTTGCCAGAAGGTCACAGTGTTGAGTTGGAATCGTCCAGTGTGTGTCTTTTCAGATCCGCGGCTTTCACTCAGCGATAAGCATTTAAAGTTCCTCCACAAATTTCTTTTTGTTGTGTGTGTGGCACTGGGGATTGAACCCAGGGGCATTCTACCTCCAAGCTACACCCACAGCCCTATTTTATTTTGATTTTGAAACAGGGTCTTGCTAGGTTGCTGAGAATCTCACTACTTGCTGAGTCTGTCCTTGAACCCATGATCCTCCTGTCTCAGCCTCCCAAGTACTGGGATGACAGGCGTGCACCACTACACGTGGCTCCTAGGTTGTTTTTAAGGATGCAGATCCCTTTAGTGTGACTCAGGAGGTAGCAAGAAACCACCCTCTCAAGTTTAAAAAGCAAGAATAGCCGGGCGTGGTGGCACACACTTATAATCCCAGTACTTGGGAGGCTGAGACTGGAGGATCCGGGTTCGCGGCCAGCCTCAGCTACTTAGTCAGGCCCTCTGCAACTTAGTGAGACCCTGTTTCAAAATAAAGAATAAAATAGGGCTGGGGGTGTAGCTCGGAGGTAGAATGCCCCTGGGTTCCATCCCCAATACCACAAAAAAATAAAATAAAAATAAATAAAAAGCAAGAATTGAGCCAGGCGTGGAGCCAGGCGCAGTGGCGCACGCCTGTCGTTCCAGGACTTGGGACATTGAGACAGGAGGATGCAGGTTCAAGGACAGCCTCAGCAAGTAGTGAGACTCTCATCCATCTTGTGAGACCTTGTTTCAAAATAAAAATAAATTAGGGCTGGGGATGTAGCTTGGAGGTAGAATGCCTCTGGATTCAATCCCCAGTATATGTCTCTCTCTCTCTCTCTCTCTCTCTCTCACACACACACACACACACACACACACACACACAGGAATACATACTTAGGTGGCAAAGTCGGGAAGTGACTGCCTAGAGCCGGGACGTGCTTGCTGGGCGTCTAGCAGCCATTCTGGACCATGAGTCGACCTTGCATGAGAGAGGCACGTGCCGAGAACGGCAGAGCAGAAGAATGGGCACGCGGGACCCCGCCCATGCCGTCGCTCTCTGCACCGACCGTCAACTGCCCCATTCCATACGTCTTTCCCATAAAGAGACATAAGATTCTAGCGTCTTTAAACCCGGTGGGGTTTTGTTTTGCTTATTTTACTTTGGTCTTCTGTTATCTGCAGCCTAATCTAATAAGCAGGTATGTGTGGTTCTGTGGTCGGCAGATGCGACTCTGCCCTGTACCCTGGGGGCCCCGGTGCTCAAGGGTGTGGGGTGACACTGGGCAGCGGTGTGAGTTACAGGGAGCAGGAGAGAGGAGAGGTAGCCTGGGGACAGCGTCACCTGCCAGGAGGATAAACAGGCCAGGGGCTGTGGCGAGGGGCTGGGTCAGGGCAAGGCAGGAGGTTGTGGGGCACAAAGCGGGGCCTGAGGCTCAGGGTGAGTGGGGAGAAAAGGGAAAGGAGCGAACCCTGGGAGCTGGCTGTAGGACAGAGGAGACGAAAAGAAAGCTCCAGCCTCGTGCCGTGCACACCTGGAATCCCAGGACTTGGGAGGCTGAGACAGGAGGACTGCAGGTTCGAGACCAGCCTCAGCAACTTAGTGAGGCCCTCAGCAACTTAGCAAGACCCTGTTTCAAAATTAAAAAATAAAATAGCACTGTGGGTGTAGCTCAGAGGTAAGAATGCCCCGGGTTCCATCCCCAGCACAAACAAAGAAGGGAGCAAGCAAGCAAACAAGCAAGCAAGCCCCACAGGCCTGGGGAGGAAGGCTGAGGCCGGGAGCAGGGAGTGGGCTGGGACGGAGTCCAGGCCCTGCAGAGAGCGCTGTGGCAGGGGAAGGGGGGGCTGCACCTAGGCTTCCTCTGCAGCCCAGGTGATGAAATAGGAGGACGGGTGTAGCTCCGAGGCAGAGCATGTGCTTTGTGTGTGTGAGACCCTGGCTCCCGTCCCTCGCACCACAAAACACACGTGTGTGTGCACACGTGTATAAAATATAATACAGACTCCCTGTCAGGCTCTGGCTTTCCACGGAACACTCGGGTCCCTTCGATAAGGATGCTCTCTCTCCCCCACCGCCAGCTGCTTCCCTCCACGTCCTTGCACCCCCCCCCGCCCCCGTCCTCACCCCCTCCTGTCTTCACTCCAACCCTGGGCCGTGCTCCAACGCCAGCACCCCGGCTCCTGGAACCCGCCTGGGCCTCAGGTCTCTGGGGGGCTCGCTCTTCCCCTGGCTGCCGCCTCGTCGCTCCTGTCCCTCAGGGGTCTACTCAGCGTCACCCCGACCCGCTCCTCCATGCCATCCATGCTACCCGGCAGCCTCCTGCACATTTCTTTTTCCTGTGTGCGTCACGTGTGTCCCCCCAAGACACCGGCCCCCCAGGAGCAGGGTTTTATCTGTTTTGTTCACTGCTGGGTCCCCAACATATTTAGAACAACACCCAGGGTTCGATTAGCGTTTGCCGAGTGAATAAACATTTTAAATGACTAAAGCTAATTGACTAAAGCTAGCGAAATTGAAAGAAGTTTACATTTAAGGACAAAAGTGCTGAGGGAAGTTAAGTAATTAACTTAGCTGGGATAGGAAATGCTAGGGTGTCAGGCCTCCTGGAAAGGCTGTGGGTCCCACACTCCCCAGGGGCTAGGGCTCAGGCTAGATGGCAGCTTCCTTTCCTTTAGGAACCAGGGGAGCTGGGTGTGGTGGCGCACACCTGTGATCTTAGTACTTGGGAGGCTGAGACAGGAGGATGGCAGGTTGGAGGCCAGCCTTAGGAACTCAGAGGGACCCTCAGCAACTTAGACCCTGTTTCAAAATAAAAAGGGCCGGGGGAGGGGTGTAGCTCAGAGGTAGAATGCCCCTGGGTTCCATCCCCAGTACCAAAAAAAAAAAAAAAAGACCGATGGGGACCTTCCCTCCTCCTGTGGCACTGTGCAGGAGTTTCAGGGACAGTGTCAGAGAATCAGACAGTGCTTGCCCTCCCAAAGCAATGTCCCCAAATGCTCACTAGCTACTTGACCTTGGGGTAGCAAAAGGGGGGAGAAGAACAGGCCTGCAGCCTGAGGACGCTCCCCTGCTGTCACACCTGCATGGCCCAAGATAAGACAAAGGGGGATGGCGGAGGCCCCGGGAGGGGGGCAGGAGCCAGGGCTCAGGCCACGGGGGCTGGCACGAGCGAGCGCCCAGCAAGTTCTTGGGATGTGTGTGGTTTTCCTTTCGCAGTCAACGGTGCCCGCGGGCAGTGCTGAAACAACGGCCTCTTCCGCGACACAGAGGAAAAAGCAACTCTTCCTGCAGGCCTGATGTGCCCCTCTGCAAAGACAGCACGGGTTCCCCGCCAGGAGAGCCCTGAAGGGCTTCCTCCAGCCGCAGCCTCGGGACAGCCCAGCTGCCGGGGCGTTCACACTGGCGCTGGCCTTGTCAAAGGCTCAGCTGGGCCAGGGCGCATGCTCCTGTAATCCCAATACTTGGGAGGCTGAGATAGGAGGATCACAGGCTTAAGGCCAGCTTGGGCAATTTAGCAAGACCCTGTTTCAAAATAAAAAATAAAATGAAGGGCTGGGGCTGTAGCTCAGAGGTAGAACACCTCTGGGTTCAATCCTCAGTATGAAAAAAATAATTAAAAAATAAAAGCTGGGCGTGGTGGCGCATGCTTGTAATCCCAGTGCTTGGGAGGCTGAGACAGGAGGATCATAGGCTCACGGCCAGCTCAGCAACTCAGTGAGGCTCACATCAACTTAGCGAGACCCTGTTTCCAAATAAAAAATAGAGCCAGGTGTGGTGGCACACACTTGTAATCCCAGTACTTGGGAGGCTGAGACGGGAGAATCCCAGGTTCACAGCCAGCCTCAGCTGCTTAGTGAGTCCCTCTTCAATTTAGTGAGACCCTGTTTCAAAATAAAGAATAAAAAATAGGGCTGGGGGTGTAGGTCGGCAGTAGAATGCCCCTGGGTTCAATCCCCAGTACCACAATAAATAAATAAATAAATAATAAAATAGGGTCGGGGTGTAGCTCAGAGGTAGAATGCCTCTGGGTTCAATCCCTAGCACCACAAAAAAATAAAAATAAAAATGATAAATAAAAAAAAGTCCATAATGGGCCCAGTGCCCGGGCGCTGTCCCCGCAGGCTCTGGATGATGGTGTCCTGCGTGTGGAGAAACTGAGCTAGCGCAGGGCCTGGCACTGCACATCTGGGCTTCCTTCTGTGTCAGCGCTCCAGAAATCCCTCATCTGGGACAAACAGAACTGGAAAGGCTGAGACACAGCCTACTTAGAGGCAGCGCTAATTATGGGCTCTGGGGTGGCGTTTTCCTGTCTTCATGTCACCAGCTTCCAGGGCTGGTGACGGCGACTGATTTATCCCGAGGCTCGGGGGCCCTCTGGAACTGCTCCCGACGCCTCGGCCTGGTCCCGCTGTGGCGTGGTCCCTGAGTGGAGAGGGAAGTGCTGGTACCAGGCTCCAGGCTTGGCCCGGCAGGTCCGGTGCTGCTGCCCATCCCCTTTGGGGTCTGAGACTGCCGGTGGGACCCCAGGGTCCATCTCTTCCTCTCCCTAGAAGGCTCCCCCCACGCGCATGCCCTCGGGTGCGCCCCGAGGTCCCGCCGAGCAGCTCTGGCGCGTGGAGCCCGCCGCTTCCTCCCCCATCCGTGGGGCGCACAGGGCTATCATTACCGCTCTCTTGCTCATTGCCGAAAGGGGAAAAAAAACAAGCGAGAAAGTTTTTCCTCCTTCAAGAGTCTAATTACTTGTTTGGTGAGTCCTGACCCATATGTGTTTCAAAAGAGAGACACTCGATGCCCGCAAAAGAAATGTCCTTGGACAGATTTCAGAGCCCCTCTGCCCGCCTTCTCCGCTGCGTGCCAGGCGAGACTTACTCAAATTTCCCCGTGGGTCTAGGAGATATTTCTCGTGTCATGCTTGCCGAAGCCCTCGCCTGCTCCACCTGCACTTCTCGCTGCCCCGCTCCTGTCCCTGGCTCTGGAGCCGCCGCAGTTCACGCCACCCTCCCTGCCTTTGTCATGTCTGTCCCTATGCCGGGCGGGCACCTCCTTTCCCACCACCAGCCTTGCCTGGCACCCCTCTCCACCTGAAATCAGCCGTCTGTACCTTTTTTTGTGGGGGGGGTACTAGGGATTGAACCAGGGGTGTTCTATCTTCGAGCTACACCCCCAGCCCTTTTTATTTTTTATTTTGAAACAGGGTCTTGCTAAACTGCTGAGGACATCGCTAAGTTGCTGAGGCTGGTCTCGAACCTGTGATCCTCCCGTCTCAGCCTCCCAAGTACTGGGATTGCAGGTGTGCGCCACCACACCCGGCTGGCTCGGTACCTTTTACCTGCTTTGGTTTTCTGCAGGAGCACACTCATGTTTATTGATCTGCCTGGCTCCTCTCCCTCCTGGACTCTAGCCCCTTAGGTCAAGGTCTCTACTAGCCCCTTTTTACCTTTCACACCTGGATAGTTCCTGCACACGGGCGACCCTGAAGGCGAGACACCTGCCCACCTGCCAGAACCGCAGAGGTGGCGCGTGCGCAGCTCACTTGTCCCAGCCTGACCTTCAAGGTCTGACTTCTGCCCCTCGGCCCCTTGTCAGACCCAACATCTGACAACAGCCAGCTCATCTCCTGACTGCTCCCACCCCCCGGCTTTGTTTGGGATCCTCTTCATTCATTCATTCATTCATTCATTCATCTGCTCGGCTTCCCTGCACACTGGCCACTCCTCTGGACACTGGCATGCGGAGGTGACACTACAGATACCACCTCTGCCTTGTGGGATGTGTATGCCAGTGGTGAGCGATGGCAGGAAGCAAGGAAACTGATAAGGGAGGACGGGCAACGGGGTGGAGACATCGCCTCTACCTCCCCAGGAGGGCGTGGGACAGGCCAGCTGGATGCAGCCATCTTTGGAAGATATGTTCAGCCACAGTTTTTTTTCCCCCACTCCCTGGTTGTGAAAATGTCCTTAAATGGTCTGACAGAAGAAAAGGCCTTGAGTGCGCACGGTTTTTCCTCTTTGTGGGTGTGGGTGGATTGTCGTTCACGTTTGGTTAGACTGGTCTGGAGTGTGCCCACAGCTCACGCTCGCTGGCAGGGAGGCCAGGCCTGCTTCTGGCGGAAAGTGGCCCAGGGAGCACCCGGATGTTGGGATGTTGCAGCCGCGGGCTCAGGATTGACCTCTGACCTTCGTGGCAGAGAGCCTGGGGGTGCTGAGGCTGGCGCTTCTCTCTCTTTGCAGCAGTCAGGGTTGCTAAGCTGCCCAGGTTAGCCTCCAACTTGGCAGTTTCTCCTGCCTCTGCCTCCTGCGTCGGTGGGACTGCAGGTGTGCGCCGCCGTGTCCTCCAGGCCTTACAGCTGTGAGGGCCTTTGGTTTGGGACCTTCATCTCGCTCAGCTCTGTGCAGCTGAGCACCAGGGGCTGCCTGGGTGGGGGTCGGGGCACAGCCCCCCTCGGGCGCTAGCACTTTGACTGCAGCCATACCTTGAAGACGGAATGAAACAACACCCCGAGGTCCCAAAAGCTCCAGCAAGTATCCGAAGGCCATGCGTGGCTTCACGTCTACAGATGGCACCCACGGTACCTGGGTGCCTGGAGCTGGCACCGCCATGGCCAGCCGTCCCCAAGGGAATGGCATGTCCTGTCCTCTGTTCCCAGTCTGACTCTCTGCCCTCCTTTGGCTCCACAGTTGAAGACATGCGCTTGTGGTACCCGTCGCTGCAAGAGGTCACGGAGGCGCTCCGCAGCCTGGGAGCCCGCGGCCCGGCCCTGTGCCTGCTGGGACCTGAGCAGCACGGCAGCAGGTGGGTGCGCCCCTTCCTCCCTCCTGGCTTTTCTCGTCTGTTCAGTAGTTACTGGGCTTGGGCTCTAGCCCCATGGGTGAGGAATCACAGAACACACACACACATGCACACATGCACACACACGCACGCACGCACACACAGGCACCTGTGAATATGAGCATCGCTCCGTGAGTGGTGTGTGAACTCCCACACTCCCACACTCCACGGGGCTGCTTGAACTCGGCCACAGGGAGATCCGAGCTGCATGAGCCCTGCGGCTTTTGCCACACACACAAAAAAACCTACTGCCTCCTTCCTATGGGACCCAGACTTCTCAGCCTAGTTAGCATCTCCCCAGACATGTTCCAGTCCGTGTGTGTGTCGGGGGTACTGGGGGTTGAACCCAGGGGCGTTCTACCTCCAAGCTACACCCCCACCCCTTTTTGTTTTTTATTTTGAAACTATGTTTAGCAAAATTGCTGAGGCTGGCCTCGAACCTGCAATCCTCCTGTCTCAGCCTACCAAGTACTGGAATTACAGGTGTGTGCCACCATGCCAGCTTCCTTCCAGTCTCTTCAGTCTGGCCTCAGGCTTCTCGTTTGTCCCATTACCTAAGTTGTTACTTGTGAACAGCAAGGTGCGCTCTCGTGCGTCTCTGCCACAGTGCTGTTTTGTTTCGGGAGCGCCCCTTGTGCCCTGTGGGGCTGGGCTTGGTGGTGGTGGACAGTGAGGTTATTTTGCATATACACTATCCCTGCCCTCTAAGGACAGAGCCATATAATCCATAAATGACTATTGTCTGGTGGACCGTGACTAGAGCTAGGGTTTGTTTTGTTTTGTGGTACTGGGGATTGAACCCAGGGGCATTCTACCTCCAAGCTACACCCCCAGCCCTATTTTTTTATTCTTTATTTTGAAACAGGGTCTCGCTATGTTGCGGAGGGCCTCACTAAGTAGCTGAGGCTGGCCACGAACCCAGATCCTCCGGTCTCAGCCTCCTAAGGACTGGGGTTACAAGTGTGCGCCACCATGCCCGGCTATTTTATCTTTTATTTTCAAACAGAGTCTCACTAAATTGTGGAGGGCCTTGCTAAGTTGCTGAAGCTGGCCTTGAACCTGCAATTCTCCTGTCTCAGCCTCCCAAGTACTGGGGTTACAGGTATGCACCACCACACCAGCCTAGATCTAGATTTTTAAAGTGTTTATATAGAGCCAGGTGTGGTGGTGCCTGCCTGTAATCCCAGTACATCAGTACATGGGAGGCTGAGATAGGAGGATTGTAGGTTTGAGGCCAGCCTCAGCAACTTAGTGAGAGAGACCCTCAGCAATTGAAGGAGACCTTGTTTTAAAATAAAAATATAAAAATAAAAAGGGCTGCCAGGCGTGGTGGCGCACACTTGTAATCCCAGTACTTGGGAGGTTGAGACAGGAGGATCATAGGTTCAAGACCAGCCTCAGCAACTTAGCGAGACCCTATTTCAAAATAAATAAAATTGGGTTGGGGGTGTAGCTTGGAGGTAGAAAGCCCCTGAGTTCAACCCCCAGTACCACAGAAAAGGCGGGGGATGGAGGTTTAGCTCAGAGGTAGAATGCCCCTTGGTTCAATTCCCAGTACCAAAAAAAAGTAATAATAAAAATAAAAGGGTTATATATTATGATCTTGTTCTACAAACCACAGCACATCCTAGCTTCCTGGAGAATACTTTGAGAAGCTTCCCCATGCATCCGGCTAACAGTCTCTGCTCCCCAGGAGGTGCCAGTCCCTTTCCCTTGGTAGTTGGCCGGCGGATGTTCATCTGCAGGGAAAGCCAGAGCTTTCTTAAGAACCTGTTCCACGACTGTGTTTAGTAATTGTCTGCCAAACCAAGCCGCACTCGCTCTGCTATAAATACCCCGCGCATGTGCCAGCCTGCCGCGCCCGCCCTTCCTCTGGAGCTCCGTCCTGTCTGCTGGAATGAGCTGCCTGCTGCTTCACAGGGCGAGCCTAGTTCACACCTCTGTCCTGGAGGAGTGGGGGATCGGGATTACACTCAGAAAAGCAAATGCACGCTGAGGGGAGGGTCCATGGAGGGCTCAGAAGAGCAGCTCAGATGAGCACCGGGGCTCACCTGCGCCCTGGGCGGGGCACTGGGACCGTGTGCACCCAGCCATACTGTGCCCTCCCAAGGGCCACTGCTTCCTGCCTGCGTGCTGCTGCAGAACAGATCTGCTGCCTCCTGAGGTAGCGGGGCAGGTGACCTCATTAACTGTGGCTCTTTATTTTATTTATTTATTTTAGTGCTGGAGATTGAACCCAGGGGTATTCTACCTCTGGGTAGAATGCATTTTTGTTTTTCTTTGAAATAGGGTCTTGCTAAGTAGCTGAGGCTGGCCTCAAACCTGCAATCATCCTGTCTCAGCCTCCCAAGTACTGGGGTTACAGGCATACACAACCGTGCCTGGCTCTCTTATTTTTTTTTAATTTCTTGGTATTGGGGATTGAACCCAGAGGCATTCTACCTCCAAGCTACGCCCCAGTCCAATTTTATTTCTTATTTGGAAACAGGGTCTCCCTAGGTTGCTGAGAGCCTCGCTAAGTTGCCAAGGCTGGCTTTGAACCTGCGCTCCTCCTGTCTCAGCCTCCCAAGTATTGGGATTACAGGCGTGCGCCACCACACCCAGCTTTTTAATTTTTTTTCTTTTTTTACATTTTCTTACTGGGAGTTGAACACACTCTACCTCTGAGTTACACCCCCAGCCATATTTCTTTTTTTCTTTCATGTTACTGGGGATTGAACCCAGGGGCATTCTGCCTCTGAGCTACTCTCCCAGCCATATTTTATATTTTATTTTGAAACAGGGTCTCACTAAGTTGCTGAGGGCCTCCGTAAGTTGCTGAGGCTGGCCTCAAGCCTGTGAGCCTCCTGTCTCAGCCTCCCAGAGGCCTTTAAACAGGTCACCTGAGTATCATGGGCATGAAAACCTCAGGGTGTAGACCTCCAGCTTCCCTGGGCGCAGTTAAGCCCGTGTGGGAGGAGGGCGAGCCGCTGTCCTAGGGCAGAGCGCAGAGCACTGCCGGGCCATGGCCTCACTCCTGTGCATGCTGTCCCGAGCCCTGCCTCCTTTCCTTGGGCCCCAGATCTTACCCTGGCTGTTGACACCATTTCCTCAGAAGGATTCCAAACTGTCCCAGAAGATTCCGGATTTCCCTGCTTGCACTCGTAAGAGCAGGCCTGGGTCCCCCTGCCAGGCCACTTGGGCTGGGGAGGTCTTCTGCCTGGAGCCACCTCCCATGCCTTCCCCGCCGTAGGTGGATGGTGAAGGTGCTCTGGTAGGTCGCCTGGGTGGCTGGGAAAGCTCTGGATGCCACGGGGTTGGAGGACACTCTGCCAGAGTATTCGGGAAGCACCACAGAGGTCCCAGCACCTCCTGCACCGAGGGCACAGCATCCCTCAGGGACAGGTGGCCCCCGTCTCCCCACGGCCCTGCCCAGCCTTGCTCCTGTGCACTCAGAGGCTCGTCCCGTGCCCAAGCTGGTTGGTTCCATGCCAGGCGTCCCTTTTCCCTGTTGACTTCTAGGGGTGTCCTCGCTAGGGCTCCCTGGCAGAAGAGATGCCCCTGGGGCTCTTTCGGAGACACCCACAGAGCCACATAACGGCCAAGGCCAGAAATGAGGGGCTGAGACGTCTCTGCACATGACCCCATGACCCGGCTTGTCTCTCTAGTTCCTATGAGAAAGAGATGTTGTTCACTATTTGTCCCTAATCTTAAAATCCATCACCATCTCTCATCTAAAATGTGCCTCTTCGGCATTTCCTTTCAGAAAGATAGAGACCTGCAGCTGGGCAGTGCGGATCACGCGCGGCCCGCCCTCCCCCTGCAGTCAGGCCAGAGGGAAAAACAAGGACGCGCCTGGGAGTGAAAGGGCAGCAAGGGGAGCCAGGGCATGAGCGTCCCGGGGAGGGGCTCGCACCCACACCACCATGCGGGACGCAGGAAAGCCCCTTAGGTAGCCAAGGCCGGAACCCCAGGCCGATTGCAAAGCCCAGCAGGAGGGCGCTGTTCAGAGACACAGCCGGCCACTGAGGACCAGCAGCCTGGTGCTGTTGGCCGAGCTGGGAGATGCGGTTCACTTGGTTCTCAGAAAGTCCAGCCCCGCACAGAGGCCAGATGGGAAAATAAATGACAGCAGATCGCTAGGGCATCCTACACATCCTAAGGTTATTATTTTTCCCTCGCTTGTTTTTCCAGGGCTGAGGACCGAACCCAGGGCCTTGGGCATGCCAGGCAAGCCCTCTGCCACCGGGCCAAATCCCCAACCCCACCTTGATGATATTTTCAACCCTTAGAAGGCAAATATAGAAATATAAGTAGAGGAGCCTGGCACAGTGTTGCACACTTGTAATCCCAATACTTGGGAGGCTGACACTGGAGGATCACAGATTTGAGGCCAGCCTCAGCAACTTAGCAAGACCCTGCTTCAAAATAAAAAATAAAAAAAGGACTGGGGCGTAGCTCAGAGGTAGAGTGCCCCTGGGGTCAATCCCCAGTACCACCAAAAAAAAAAAAAAAAAAAAAAAAGAGGAAGGGAGGGAGGAGAAAAGAAATGTAGGTAGAGTTCAGCGATGCTCCCTTGTAGAATCACTTACTGAGTGTAGAACGATGTTGCGGAGACCCAGACTCCAGCTCCGGATGCTGGCCGCGGACTGTGCCCCGAAGCCATGCGGGCAGGGGCAGGGGAACTGATGGGGCTGCTGCGCTCATGGAATAAACCACGGATGGGCACTTCGCCCTTAACCTGCTGAGCCCTGGAGGGAAGCGAGGACTGGTGGGCCGTGAGCTCCCCGTGCACTTGGCCTCTTGCTGGGAGACACAGTGGAGTCCTGGGTACCACTGCAGCCGCATCTCAGAATAGTGCTCCCCGTGCTGAAAGGCAGAGAACAGAGCGGCCCCACCGTGTTGCCTCTGCACCTGCCGTTCCCAGGGGGCTGGGGAAACCCCGACAATCAGTGGGGAGGCCACTCCATCTGGGAAGGCTGGCAGCGCTTCCAAGGAGAGGACATCGGACGTCGTCACAGCCACCCTTCTCCTCCATGGGTCAGAGAAGACCTGCCACCAACTCCCAGGTCTCACACGCCTCCTCCCTTGGGCAGCAGCAGGGTGCCCCCCCCCGGGGACCTGAAAACATGGCCACCGTGCTATGTGCCCACTGGGCGCTAACAGGCTGGTACAAACCACACATGCTAGTGTGGGTCCAGCGCGTGCCCCGATGTGCAAACGCCAGCCTCGCCCAGATACAGGGCCCTGATACATGCTAAAGCCAGGTGTGGTGGCACACACCTGTAATCCCAGTACTTCGGAGGCTGAAACAGGAGGATCGCAAGTTCAAGGCCAGCCTCAGCAACTTAGCAAGACCTTGTTTCAGAATAAAAAATAAAAAGGGCTGGAGTTTAGCTTGCAGGTCGAATGCCCCTGGGTTCAATCCCCAGTACCAGGAAAAAATACAGCTATGATCTGGAAGGAGGCGGAGCCCAGCCCCAGCCCCATCACCGACTGTGGCTCATTGGCACCAGCTCTCTGGGTACCCAGGACATGGAGCCCCCCCGAGCAGCGCCTGTGCCGCCATGTGACACAGAGCAGAGACTTGTCCCTGAGCTGCAGGGACGGCGCTCTGCCCCTGTCTGTCACTGAGCGCCCACTGTCACAGGAATGGGAAGCTAGTTCCTAAGAGTGGAGACGCGGGTGCAGCAGCAAAGAGGAGCTTTGTCAGAACCCCACTTGCATAAAATCAGCAGCGTGCATTCGGTCAGAGGAGAGTGATTTAGTGAGGATGGACCTGCTGTCTATTGTCCAGTGGACGCGTGCCTGGGAAGCTCGTGGCAGGGTGCTGTGACGGCCGTCCACCGACGCCACCCTCACCGTAAGCGCCCCTCCACCCTGAGTGCCGCCCTGGTCTTTAGAGGGAATCTCTTCACACAGCCCTGGCCTGGAGCCTCAGCTGGTGCTCAGCCGCGCCTGTCCTGTCGCCAGGCACCTGGCCGGGCTCCTCCTAGACAGCCTGCCACCGGCTCCCACCCAGCATCTTGAAGGCCACCTCCAAACAGACAGGAGCCAGAAGCACCCAGCTGAGCTGTCCCTGAACCCATAGCTCTCAGAAACTGCTTGTGAGGGTTTGGTTTGGTCCTCGCCAGGCGTGGTGGCGCACGCTTGTAATCCTAGTACTTGGGAGGCTGAGGCAGGAGGATCACAGATTCGAGGACAGTCTCAGCAAATAGTGAGACTCTCATTAACCTAGTGAGACCCTGTTTCAAAACTAAAAAAAAAAAAGGCTGGGGATGTAGCTCGGAGGTAGAATGCCCCTGGGTCCAATCCCCAGTCCTACACACAAACACACACACACACAACCTGGTCCTCGATGCAGCAAGGTCAGAGGTGGGCGTGGCTGGAGGAGGTCATGGGGTGTCGCCTTGGCAACTATGCATGTCCCTGACAGCTTCCTGCACTGTGAGCAGACAGTGAGCTTTCCTCTGCTACCACTGCCGCCATGACATCTGCCTTGGAGTCAGCTGACTATGGACTGCTCCTGTGAAACCAGGAGGCCGAATAAACTTGTTTCCCACTAAGGTGTTCTTGCCAGGTATTTTTTGTCACAGCGACAAAAAGCTGACTAATACACTGCAGGAGACAATAAATGTTGTTTTTAAAGCTCTACACTTGGGGGTAATTTGTCATGCCCTGGTAGATTTCTGACGCACAGTGCCAGTGACATGGATGAGTGGGTCCCCTGAGAGTTCTCTGTTCCTGGACACCCGTGGGCCTCCCGCTCCACCTCTGCTCTTCCCCCACCCCGCGCCCCTCTTACTCCCTTGCCATCTGTGTTATTGTTGTCTTACTCTAGAGTACTTGGAAATGAGGCCAGCCAGAAGGGGCAGAAGCAGCAGGACCTTCCCCAGGAGGCGGCCTTGGACATGAGCCTGGGCTACATCTACAAGGTGGGTCACCCTTACCCACCTCGCCCGGTGGCACACTCTCCACACCCCACAGCGGCCTCGAATCCAGGCCCCACTACTCTCCTCTTCCTCCCTACCCAGAGGAGCATGGGCCCTTCCCCGCCACGTGGCCACCCCTACCCCGATTCTCTTTCCTTTAGTTCCTGGCGCTGTGCGCCCTCGCCCAGCCGGGCGCCTACACCGATGCAAACCTCTTGGGTCTGATAGAGCTGCTGTGCCGCGCTGGCCTGGACGTGGGGCTCCGCCTAATGCCCAAGACCGACCTCCAGCAGCTCCTGCTCTTGCTCCTGGACAACATTCGCGAGTGGCCGGGCAAGGTACTGCACGCCCCGCTTCACGTGGCTCCGTCTCAGGGACCAGGGTGTCCCCAGAGCACCCTGGCTGGGGACAGCGCTATTTGGAGGTCATTGGGATTCCCTGGCCTCCGTGACCCCTCACCTCCCTGAGCGGGCTGGGTGGCAGGTCAGGTGGAAGGCGGAAAGGGGCTTCCTCCCCAGCCCACCGGTCCCTGTCCCCCAGCTCCAGCCGCTGTGCCGCGCCCTCAGCCTGGTGTCCGACCACCACCACAACCTGCTGGCCCTCGTGCAGCTCTTCCCGGACGTGACCTCCCGGAGCAGGTGGGTGCCTCTCCCACTCAGCCTCTCGCTCTGGCACTCGCCGCCCGCCACGGGGTCCTGCGTGGGTCCAGAAGCTTCCCCACTATCTGCGGCAGACCTCCGGCCCAGCTTGAAACTCCTGGGGAGAAGAACTACAAATACAGTTCACTGATGAGTTCTTTAACATGACAAAAAAGCCAAGTTTTCTTAACTCAGTCCTATTAGCAAGCCGCACCCTTGTGCGTCAGCTTCCACCGCAGCGCCCACCCTCCTTGCTTGGGCCCCGCCCGGGGCCTGGCTGCAGGTCCCTTCTGGTCACTCAGACCTCGGCTGATCACCCCTCCGCCGCCCTCCCAGACTCGCAGGGCACCATTCTGGTCTGTGTTCTCCCAGCATTCATCTCTCCCGGGAGTTACCTTGCTGTGTGTTTCCGTCTGTGGCCGCCTCTCCCCAGAGTCACCCCACCAGAGCAGGGGTCGTGTTGGGGTCACTGCCATATTGCCCGGCGCATACAACAGTGCCTGCCAGGCTGCTGGTCGCCCGCCCGCCCGCCCTTCCTCCCTCCCTTCCTTTCTTCCTTCCTTCCACTGGGGATTGAACCTGGGGCGCTCCACCATTGAGCCACACTACACTCCCAGACCTTCTTATTTTTTATTTTGAGATAGGGTCTCACTAAGTTGCCCAAGTTGGCCACAAACTTGCAATCCTCCTGACAGCCTCCCCAGGGACTGGGATTACAGGTGTGCGCCACAGTGCCTGGCTTTGGAAATCCTTTCAAACCATGGCCAAGGTGAACAAACTCAGCCCGGGAGATTAGAGGGGGCACTGGGGCTGGGGCTGTAGGTCGGCCCCGGGTTCTGTCCCCAGCACAACCAAAAAACAAAAACCAGCAAACCCAGTAGACTCGCTGGCTGCACTTGACCTCGGTTCTCCCACCCGTCTGCCTTCCTTCTGCTTTGGGCGCAGTGACAGGCAGTGCCCTCGCGGCCCCGAGCAGGCCACCCCCTCGCCATCCAGGCCAGCCCCTTGGCAGACGCCTGCCCCGGCTCATCCACTCCAGGCGCTGGCTCCAGTCTGCAGGCCTCGAGGCTCCTCCCGTCGCTGCCTCCTCATTCCTGTCACCCCCAGACCCTGCGCTTTCTGCTTCCGAGTCCTAAATTCTATTTCTGGCGGCCGCTCTGTGTCAGCTCCGTGACAGCCAGTGCCTCGTCTGGGTCACTAAATCAGTCACCTCCTCTCCCCCTCCCCTGCTTTCCTCCCGTCTCGCCTGGAGGGCAGCACAGTTACTCTGTCCCTTCCTCCTCCGCCACGGTCTGTCTGTAGAGCTCTGCCGAGACCTGTGATTATGGTGTCTCTGCTGTGCTCCCCGCCTGCCCAGTGGAGTCCACGTGCACAAGCCGGTCTCCAAGGACCGAGTGGAGCCTCGTGTCCCATTTGTTCCAACAGGGCCCTGTTGTTTGTGCTTGTTTTCTCGTGTGTATATATATATATATATATATATATATATATATATATATGATGAACCTTATTCTTTTTCATAGCTGCATAGTATTTCCTGGTAGGTGTGAAACCAGTCCCCTAGTATTAGATAGTAACTGTCCATGTGTAGAAGTTTAGAGCATCTGTGCAAATATTTCTATGGGATAAACCCCTAGAGTATATACTTTGTGTGTGTGCATGCATGTGTGTGTGTGTGTGTGTGTGTGTGTGTGTGTGTGTGTGTGTGGTACTGGGGGTTGAACCCAGGGGCATTATACCTTCGAGCTACTCCCCCAAACCTTTTTATTTTTTGTTTTGGAAACAGGGTCTTGCTAGATTGCTAAGGTTGGCCGCGAACCTGCAATCCTCCTGTTTCAGCCTCCCAAGTACTAGGATTACTGGCATGTGCCACCATGCCTAGCCCATAAAGTATATACTTTTTGAGTGTGTGTGGTGCTGGGGATGGAACCCAGGGACATTCTACCTCAGACCTATTTTATTTATTTGAAAACAGGGTCTCACAAAGTTGCTGAGAGCCGAGGCTGGCTTCGAACCTGTGATCCGCTTGTCTCAGCGTCCCAAGTACTGGGATTACAGACATGTGCCACCATGCCCGGCTTGTATTCTCAGTTTCGTTTCTTTAAATTTCAGTCAATCTGATGAACAGAAAATGTCATCCTGTGGTTCTAGTTTTCGATTCCCTGGTTGTTGGTGAAATAGATCATCTTTTTGTATGGCTATTGGCCTTTTGTGTTTCTCTTACTGTAAATTACCTTTTGGTATTCCTTACCCATTTCTCTAAACTCAGGTAATTTATCATCTTCTTAACTATATTGATTTACATATTGCTTATTATATATGTTGCAAACACCATATTTTCTTTTTTTGTTTTTTTGCGGTACCGGGGATTGAACCCAGGGGCATTCTACCTCTGAGCTACACCCCCAGCCCTATTTTTTTTTTATTCTTTATTTTGAAACCGGGTCTCATGAAGTTGCAGAGGGCCTCACTAAGTAGCTGAGGCTGGCTGCGAACTCAGATCCTCCAGTCTCAGCTTCCCAGGTACTGGGATTACAAGCGTGCGCCACCACGCCTGGCCAAACACCATATTTTCTCCTAAGGTTGCAAACTATCCTTTTTAAATATTTATATGTGGTATCTTTCATTGAACTGGGTTTTTTTCACTAATTTCAATTTTTTTTTTTCGGTTTGGGAATTGAACCAGGCCCTCATGCGTGCTAAAGCGCATGCTTAGCCGGGCGCGGTGGCACACGCCTGTCATCCCAGTACTTAGGGGGCTGAGGCAGGAGGATCACAGGGTTTGATAACGGCCTCAGCAAACTAGCAAAACCTGTTTCAAAGCAAAAACTAAAAAGGGCTGGGGGTGTAGCTCAGAGTAGAATGTCCCTGGGTTCAATCCCCAGTACCACACAAAAATTAAATAAACGCGCTCAGCTGCTAAGCTACACTCCAGACCCTTAATAATTTTTAAATTTTAGAATAAATCTAGATTTTCAGGAAAGTGGCATAAATATTACAAAGAATTGACTGGGATTTTTGTGTAATTGAATCTGCTTTGAATAGAAAGGCCATCCCCACCCTTAGACCACAAAAAAAGTGTGGTGTTCTTTTTCCTTTCATTCTTTTTTTATTGTGTGTGTGTGGTACTGGAGATTGAACCCAGGGGCATTCTACTTCCAAGCTACACCCCCAGCCCTTTTTATTTTTTATTTTTATTTATTTATTGTGTGTGTGTGTGTGTGTGTGTTACTGGGGATTGAACCCAGGGCTATTCTACCTCTGAGCTCCACCCCCAGCCCTATTTTTTATTCTTATTTTGAAACAGGGTCTCACTAAGTTGCGGAGGGCCTCGCTAAGTCGCTGAGGCTGGCCTCAAGCCTGCGGTCCTCCTGTCTCAGCCTCCTAAATACCATCACCACGCTAATGGTAATGGCGCTTGGCTAATAGAGCTGAATTTGAAGCTGCCTTTCTCGTATCCCACATTTATGAGTTTGCTCATTTGTCACCTGGCCACGTTAAACTGTGATTTGGGCAATCAGTGTCCTCTGTAGCTGCAGGGCCCTTGGTAAATAGCCCTTAAATATCAAGAAGTGAATGAAACCCGGGCACAGTGGCACACACCTGTAATCCCAGTACTTGGGAGGCCAAGACAGGAGGATCACAGGTTCACGGCCAGCCTCAGCAATTTAGAGAGGCCCTCAGCAACTTAGTGAGACCCTGTTTCCAAATAAATAATAAAATAGGGATGGGGGTGTAGCTCAGGTAGAATGCCCCTGGGTTCAATCCTCAGTACCCCCCCAAAAAAAAACAGATGATAATGAAAGCGTGCTCCCCCCGCGCCCGCGCCAGCCTGTGGCCCGCCTCCGTGCCCGTGCGTGCCGTGTGCCCTCCTGCTCTCCCTGTGCACTCTTTCATGCCAAGGTATGTTTTGGCGCCTTCCAAGTCGGGTCCTGAAGCGCTTCTCGTTCTTTTGACAGCCCACCGCGTCGGGGTGGTGTGTGTTGGCACCGCCGTCGTGCAGCCTGCGATGGACGGCAGTGTTGGAGGAGCCGGCCGGCTGCTCGTCCTGCCCTCGCTGGTGGCTGCCCCACTGGGCCCGGTGCCCAGACGACCCCAGGAAGAAGGGCGGTTACCACGCCGGGGCTGTCACGCTGGCGGTCTGCTCGACTTGTTAAGCACGGAGCAAGGCCTCCCGCGGCATCTGTGCGCCTCTGCGCATGCCCGGCCCGTCTTGTCCGTCAGGACTTCGATGGGATATGTTGCAAATTCCAGGAAGCCTTGAGCTGAACCATGAAAAATGAAAGTAAAAACTAGAAGAAACCGTCTGAAATGGGGCCAGTGGGAGGAGGAAGTTCGTGGAGGGAAGTCTGCATGGGGAAGGTGACCTCGCTGGCTGGCTCTGGGCGTGCCATTCCGCTCTGCCCAGGGTCTCCAGAGCGTGTGCGAAAAAACAAGCAAACAGCCCCCGCGGCCGCAGGAGCCCACCAGGAGGAAGAGGAGGCCAGGGCCACTCATGCTCCCCTGGAAGCCGGTGTCCCCGGCTCTGGGGACCAGGGCCACTCGTGCTCCCCTGGAAGCCGATGTCCCCGGCTCCGGGGACCATCCCGCCTCACTCGCCATCTGTGACTGTTTATTAAACATCCTGTGTATGCCGCTTCACTCTGGCCTTCAGAACAGAGAGGAAGAGCAGGGCGAGGTGGACATGCCTGTAATCCCAGTACTTGGGAGGCTGGGGCAGGAGGATCGTGGGTTCAAGGCCAGCCTCAGCAAATTAGCAAGGCCCTCAGCAACTTAGTGAGACTCTGTCTCAAAATAAAATAAAATAATAATAGCCAGGCATGGTTACCCACACCTGTAATCCCAGTACTTGGAAGGCTGAAACAGGAGGATCACAGGTTCAAGGACAGCCTCAGCAAGTAGTGAGACTTTCATCAACCTAGTGAGACCCTGTTTCAAAATAAAAATAGAATACTGCTGGGGGTCTAGCTCAGAGATAGAATGCCCCTGGGTTCAATCCCCAGAACCAAAAAACACTACTTTTTTTTTGTGTGTGTATGTGGTACTGGAGATTGAACCCAGGGGTATTCTACCACTGAAATACACCCCCAGCCCATTTTATTCTGTGACAGGGTCTTGCTAAATTATGGTGTGCTGGCCTAGAACCTGCGATCTGCCTCTCAGCCTCCCAAGTTCTAGGATTACAGGCATTGCCACCACACCTGGCCAACACTACGTAATTCTTATTTTGTCCAGGGGAATTTTTTCCTTCAGTACTGGGATCAAACCCAGGGCTATACGCATGCACACTAGCCAAGTGTTCTACCACTGAGCTACACTCCCAGCTCTTTTTATTTTATTATTTTGAAACAGGGTCTCACTAAGTTGCGGAGGTCCTCACGAGGTTGCCGAGGCTGGCAGGGAACCTGCGATCCTCCTGTCTCAGCCTCCCAAGTACTGGGATTACAAGTGTGCGCCACTACAACCAGCTTTTTTTTTTAAACTTTGAGACAGGGTCTCACTAAGTTGCCCAGCTGGCCTCAAACTTGTGATCCTCCTGCCTCAGCCTCCTGAGTCCCTGGGGTGATAGGTGTGAGCCTCTGTGCCCTGCGAGGGTCGTGACATTCACCTAGAATCAACTGGTGGCCAGCTGTGGGTGCTGAAGCCTCAGATCTTGCGGCTGCCATGTGGCTGCGCCTAGCTGTGCCGAATTAGGCTCAGACCGCCTCTGCAGTGGAGGAACATCCCACTATTGTGCAGGAGACGTGCAGATGTGGCCCCCTGCCCCCGCGGGGGCTTCTGGGAAGTGCGAGTACTGATGTTTGATGTGCCCCTCCATGGCATTCCCAGGGGAGGGTGTGTGCGCACACACTTAGAAACGGAAGCCCAGCTTTCCAGGAGTCCTGAGAGTAAACCCTACCGGACTAGCCTCTTGATCTTTGACAGGATGACCAGAATCAGTCTGGAGAGGACAGTGGAGTGCACGCCTGGGTCCTCGGGCATTCGATGAGACCGTCGTCGTGTCGTGGGGACAACGTGCAGAAATGTGGGCTGCGCGGTGCAGAATCAAGTGGACTTACCAGAGTCCCCCCCGCGGGGCAGGCCCTGGGTGGCTGCCCTGAGGCCCGCCTTCACCAGCGGGCCGGCAGGGCGGGCTGGTGTCTCCGGCGAGGCCGTTAGTGGAACAGTGGTCAGAGTCACAGACGATGTGGATGTGAGTGAAGGGACGTGGGATCCCAGGTCTCAGCAGACTGTGATGATGGCTGAGTCAGAGAGAGGCCCCGCCGCACAATCAGGAACAGCATCTGAGCCCGGCGTGGTGGCGCACACCGTGATCCCAGTACTTGGGAGGCTGAGACAGGAAGATCGCAGGTTCGCGGCCAGCCTCAGCAACTTAGCAAGACCCTGTTCCAAAATTTAAAAAATATTAAAATAGGGCTGGGGGTGTAGCTCAGAGGTAGAATGCCCCTGGGTCAAATCCCCAAACACACACACACACACACACACACACACACACAGAGCAAAATAATAATAAAATAAACAGTGGACCTGTGATGAAGGGAATTAAATGAATTAAATGGACAGCTATGCAGGCGTTAGACCAGGAGACTCCACGGTGTTTCCTAAGCCCAAAGTTCTACAGCTTTATCATAATACCAAAGACAAGGAGAAAGTCATGGAAGATGGAGGTTAGGTTGCGGCTGTCCATGTGTACCATTTTGTTTGCTTATAAAGTGCCTGAAAGAGCTGGGTGTGGTGGCTCATGCCTGTAATCCCAGTCCTTGGGAGGCTGAGACAGGAAGATCACAGATTTGAGGACAGCCTCAGCAAGTAGTGAGACTCTCATCAACCTAGTGAGACCTTGTTCCATAATAAACATAAAATAGGACAGGGGATGTAGCTCAGAGGTAGAATGCCCATGGGCTCAATCCCCAGTACCAGTAAAATAAAATCACATGCCTAACTGGACACATCCATCATAGGTGGATGCCTGGGAGGACACAGGACAGACCTCACCTGCTCCCCAGAAGCCCCCGGCCCCTCCCAGGCACCCCTCTGCAGAGGAAGCCACCTCCCCATCATCCACTACCAGATTCCTTTGCCTGTTTCTGAACATTCTCTGAATGGGACTTTCTCTGAATGGGTTTTCTCTCGTGTCTGGCGTCCTCAGCTCACAGTTGGTTTAGGGCCAGCTCCAGCAATGGGAGCGGCTGTAGATGGATCCCGGGCATTGCTGTGCGTGGTCCACTGCCTGGGCTGGTGGCTGGCCATGGCCGCTGGCCTCTGCTGTCCACACCGCATAGGCCCCACTTGTGAGTGCCGGGCACAGCTGTGGACAAGCAGGCTGCCTGTGGCCTGCAGCCCCGTGCAGGTTAGGAGCTCAGGCCGCCAGGAAAGTCACACCCACTTCTGAGCCCAGGCCCTGGTCCTCCTGCCCATGTGGCGCACGCTCACATGCAAGACAGAAGATTCCAAGTGAGGGACCAGAGTGGGTGTCGTGATGGGCGTCCACGGGGGATGAGAGCAGCCGTGGCCAGCCGGGGATGTGAGTGGAGCGGACACCCAAGGCAGGGTATTGGGCAGCATTCCCATCACGGAACAGGCCACTGCTGTGGCTTCCTGGATGGCCCTAGAGACAGGGAAAAGGGAGGCCAGGGGAATGGGGCCACACTGAGCCACCTCTGCACCCCGACTTAAGGCGCCTGGCCTTGTCGCCTGTGGGAACTACAGGGACAGGAACAGCCTGAAAGCAGGGCACCTGCCTCCTCGTCTTGCTCTGTCTGGGTTTATAAAAGTCGTTTTCAAGCCAGGCGTGGTGGCGCAGGCCTGTAATCCCAGTACTTGGGAGGTTGAGACAGGAGGATCACAGGTTTGAGGACTGCCTTAGCAAGTAGTGAGACTCATCAACCTAGTGAGACCCTGTTTCGAAATTTAAAAATAGGGCTGGGGTGTAGCTCAGAAGTAGAATGCCCCTGGGTTCAATCCCAGTACCACAAAAAGAAAAGAAAAACAAACACAGAAAAGAAAAAGTTGTTTCCCAAGTTCCTAACGGCGGAGGCTTCTCTGAATGCTGATCAGCATCCTGGTCATGCGGAGGCCCACCTCTCCGAGGAGGCAGGCAGGGCAGAGGCCGTCGTGGGCAGGCTGTGCCTGGCTGAGCACCGGCGCTGGAGCCCGTGGCCTTATATGACAGCGGCTGGCGGCCGGAGGCTCCGCGGCCTCTGCCTCCTCCTTTGCCGCCGGCTTGCGTTCCCGGGAAGCCCTGCCAGGTGGGGTCGGGCAACTTGTGGGGAGGACGAGCCCAAGGCGGCTTCTCTGCCCGCCCCTGCACACTCGGGGGTGGCATTTGGGGCGGGGCCCTTCTTTTCCTCCTCTGTAGAGTCAGCTCTCTCTCTGTGGAATAAAAGTGGGCCGGTGCGGTGCCCTCTCCCTGGGCCGCAGTGGGGACAGGACGCAGGGCTGTGTGGAGAGGCGGGGAGTGGGGGGCACTCGGGATGAAAGGCAGGGGGCGGGCCAGGGGGCTTCCCGCCCTCGCATGTGGCTCCCGTGCATCCACTCGGCCCCTCTGTGCGCTCGGTGCGGCTTCTGGATCGCAGTCCCGGCCTGACCCGCCCAGCCTGCCTCTCCTTCTGGAACCACTCCCGGCCCGCTGCAGTGTGGCCAGCTCCCGCCCTCCCCCAGGCCCTCCCCGCCCGCAGCGGCGAGGCTCCCTCGCAGGCCTGGGCGGGGACTAACGAGCCCCAGCTGCAGGGCTCCTGACGCCAGCAGCAGGTTGGCCGCGGAGTCCAGCAGCAGGAGGGGCCGTGCACCTCCCACTGTGTCCGGCCAGCTGCTGCCTGGGCCCCGGCACAGCCAGAAAGCAGGTCCTGGTGACAGGGTGGGATGCGGAGGAAACTGCTGCAGAGGGCGCCGGGGTGCGGGCGGGCTCTGGCCTGTGCCTCCGTCTGGAGCGGGGACTGGGGACGGGACGAGGGGCTACAGGTCGCTGTCCCAAGGCTCAGCCTGGTGCTGCTGCCTAGTCCAGGGCCCTGGGGAAGGTCCCATGGGGTCAGGCCAAAGGAAGCCGATGGAATTGGGCCCTGCAGCTTACTGTCAGGTCTTCCCAGTCTCGGAGAGAGATGCCTGGTCCCTACCCCGGCTGCTAGGCGCAATACCAACAGCGAACATCACACGGGACAAACATGCTAAGAACAATTATCCTGTGATCTGAAATTCAGATTGAACATGCCTCCTGGAGCTTGATTCGCTGCATCTGGCGAGCCTCTCTCTCCTTCCCACTGAATTTTTTTTTTACGGCATAGCTTTATCAAACTACAGCGTACTAAGAGAACAGAGCACAGACCATTAAGCATATGACTCAGTGGATTTTCACAAGTCAAACACACACAGGAGACCAGCACCCAGATCCAGAAATAGAGCAGGAGCCGGGGAGGCAGCACGCGCTTGGGATCCCAGTGCTTGGGGGGCTGAGACCGGAGGATCGCAGGTTTGAGGCCAGCCTCAGCAACTTAGCTAGACCCTGTTTCAAAAGAAAAGGGATGGGGGTGTACTCGAAGGTAGAATGCCCCTGGGTTCAATCCTTAGTACCAAAAAAGAAAGAAAGAAATGGAAGCCGGGCGTGGTGGCGCACGCTTGTAATCCCAGTACGTGGGAGGCTGAGACAGGAGGATCACAGGTTTGCGGCCAGCCTCAGCAACTTAGTGAGGCCCTCTGCAACTTAGTGAGACCCTGTTTCAAAAATATAAAAAAAAAAAATAGGGCCGGGGGTGTAGCTTGGAGGTAAATGCCCCTGGGTTCAATACCCAGTACCACAAAAAAGAAATGGGTCATGACCTGAACCTGCCCCCAGTTTCACCAATAGCCTGGTTTATTGGGGCGGGGGGGTACTGGGGATGGAAACCAGGGTTGTTCTTCCTCTGAGCTAAACCCCCAGCCCTTTTTTTTTTTAGTTTTGAAACAGGGTCTCGCTAAATTGTTGAGGGCCTCACTAAGTTGCTGAGGCTGGCCACGAACCTGTGATCCTCCCGTCTCAGCCTCCCCAGTACTGGACATACAAGTGTGCGCCACTGCGCTCGGCTGGCTTATGTTCTTTCCCACAGTCCTGCAAAGACTGTCAGCGTGGCTGGAGGCCACGGTAGTTCATTCGTAACCCCAACTCTCCTTGGGACCCGCCGTGCGGGTGTAGCCCGGTGGGTTTCCCCAGTCGCTCTGCTGCTGGGAACAGCCCAGCACATCTCCCTTTGGTACCTGAGGTCCTAGGAGTGGGACTGCTGGGTCATGGGCAGGCGTGTGTGCATCTTTAGTAGATCTTGCCAGACGGTTTTCTGAAGTGGGTGTGCCCGTGTAGGTTTGAGTGTGAGCACGCAGCCTGTGCCCTCGCCAGCACTGGCACCGCTCTTCACTGCGTGAGCCCTGGCGGGCGGTCGTACCACCTGCGACTCTCCGACTCTCCTCTTTCTTTAAATCAGAGCCCCCTGCTGCTGTGTCGATTCTTCTGAGTTTCTTTCTCTGTGTGTGTGTGTGTGTGTGTGTGTGTGTGTGGTGCTGGGGATTGGACCCAGAGGCATTCTACCTTCAAGCTACACCCCGAGCCCTTTCTGTTTTATTTTTTAGATTTTTTTTTTAAACTGGGGATTGAACCCAGGGGCATTCTGCCCCTGAGCTACACCCTCAGCCCTATTTTATTTCATTTTGAAATGGGGTCTTACTAAGTTGCTGAGGCTGTCCTGGAACCTGCAATCCTCTTGTCTCAGCCTCCCAAGTACTGGGATTACAGGTGTGCACCGCCATGCCCAGCCCTTATTTTTTGTTTTGAAACATGGTCTCACAAAGTTTCTGAGAGTCTTCTCTTACTTAGGTAACAATCAAGAAACTCAGACACCAGGAATGGTGTAATGCCTGTAATCCCAGTACTTGGAGGCTGAGACAGGAGGATCACAGGTCCTAGAACAGCCTTGGCAATTTAGTGAGGCTCTCAGCAGCTTAGCGAGACCCTGTTTCCAAATAAAAATAAAATAAGGCTCAGGGTTGGCGTGTGGCTCGAAGGGAATGAATGACTGGGGGTGTAGCTCAGAGTTAGAATGCCCCTGAGTTCAATCCCTAGCACTATCTTATTTTAAGATAAAATGGGTCTGGGTGTAGCTTGGAGGCAGAACACCCCTGGGTTCAATCCCTAGTACCACACACACAAAAAGTCCATGCAGGAGTTTAAAAAGTCCGTGCAGGAGAGGCTGGGGTGCTGGCAAGGGCAGAGCTGCCCAGAGGCCAGAGGCTGAGTCTGGCCCCCAGCACACATGCAAAAACGTCCATGCAGGGATAACAGCTGCTACTCACAGGGGCAGGCGTGTGGAGGGCCAGGGAAGGTCGTAGCCTGCTTGGTGGGAAATGCAGTGTCATGGCCTTGGGAGTTTGAGTGGAAGACGGGCGCCTCTTGTCACTGTCTCACAGCCCAGTGTCACTTCTCCCCTCTTCAGCCCACTGCCACTCTCCACTGCGTCCTCTGGCCTCCCCTCCCTCCCTCCCTTCCTCCCTTTCTTTCTCTCTCCCTTCCTTCCTTCCTTCCTTCCTTCCTTCCTTCCTTCCTTCCTTCCTTCCTTCCTTTTTTTTTTCTTTTTATTTTTCTGGCACTGGGGATTGAATCCAGGGACATTCTACCTCCGAGCTACATCCCCAGCCCTATTTTTAATTCTTTATTTTGAAACAGGGTCTCACTAGATTGCAGAGGGCCTCACTAAGTAGCTAAGGCTGGCCAGGAACCGTGATCCTCCTGTCTCAGCCTCCCAAGTACTAGGATTACAAGCGGGTGCCACCACACCCAGCTCCTTCCTTCCTTCCTTCCTTCCTTCCTTCCTTCCTTCCTTCCTTCCTTCCTTTTTTCTTTTTTTCTTTCTTCTTTCTTTCTTTCTTTCTTTCTTTCTTTCTTTCTTTCTCTCTCTCTCTCTCTCTCTCTCTCTCTCTCTTCTCACCCCAGCACTCAAGGACTCAGAGGCCCAAATGTTAGCTTCTGAACACCTGCGGGGTTCTTCACTCCTACAGAGGAGACATTGGCTCCATCCAGGAGGGCGACAGCGCAGCTTGTGGCCAGCCTCCGAGGTCCTGCTCAGGCCGACTGAGGCAGGAGGGACTGCGCTCACTGGCCCCTGGGCCTGGGGCTGGAGGCTTGGGCCTCCCTCTCTCTGCGGCCTCCCCATGCTGCTCCCAGGTGGTCCAGCCCGGAGGCAGGATGGCCACTAGTGACCTGGGGACACTTCCTGCCTCAGTAGCCGCCCTGCTGGAAGGCACACATTCTACAGACAGTCCAGCTGAGGCCCTGAGGCCACCTCTCAGTGACCGGGTCACCAGGCCCCCCAGGGAGCCTGGGCTGGGGTGGGGCAGGGGAGGGGTGTCCAAAAGAAAGTTTCCTGGACACTGCATGGAAAAAACACAAACTTTGGCCTCACGGGGCCTGGACTCCCAGAGAGGGGGGTGTTTTCTCCTGGATTGCTCTTTCCTGTGTACCTGTTTTTTTTTTTTTGTTTTGTTTTGTTTTTTGTTTTTCTGCAGTCCTAGGGATTGAACCCAGAAGCATTCTACCTCCAAGCTACACCCCCAGCCCTGATTTTATTTTTTTATTTTGAAACAGTGTCTCACTAAGTTGCGGAGGGCCTCACTAAGTAGCCGAGGCTGGCCACAAACCTGCAATCCTCCTGTCTCAGCCTCCCAAATACTGGGATTACAAGCGTGCGCCACCACATCCGACTCCTGTATACCTGTTTATTCTTCTTCTTAGTTGCCTGCCTGACTGCTTGCTTGCTCTCTTTTGTGTGTGTTTATGTGGGGATTGAACCCAGGGACATTCTACCTCCGAGCTACACCCACAGCCCTATTTTATTTTATTTTGAAACAGAGCCCTCAGTGTTGGGATATATGGGAACAAGGAGGGCACCACTCAACAACAAGAACAGATTTTATTCTGGGATAAAACCTGGGAGGAGGCAACTGACTGGGGAAAGAGCCCACGAGAGTCAGAAGCCCGCTTCCTGACAGGCTTTGATGGGGCATTAGGAAGGAGGGAGAGCGTAGTGGTCGCGTATCCCTCCGATTGGTGGGTTTGGCAGGAGCCAGAACAGGTGAGTTTATGGGGCTGGGGGCAAGGGGACGGTTAGAGGCTTTTCTCCCACTGTTCCTGGAGTCCTTTGTTCTCAACCTGCTCTAGCCAGGCCTCTCCATCAGCCCTCACAGTGCCCACACCCAGCACAGGCGCCCCAACTTCCAGCCCACACCCCTCAGGTTCTCGCCTCTCTCTCCAGGCAGCTTCGGAGTCAGCTCGGCCTCGTCGTCATCGCCCGAATGCTGGGCCAGCAAGAGGCGCTCCCTCTCTGGCAAGAGAAGACCCAGGTAAGTCTGTGTGTTAGTCACCTTCCATTGCTGCGACCAAATACCTGACACAGACAACTTAAAGAGCCGGGCATGGTGGTGCACACCTGTGACCCCAGTACTTGGGAGGCTGAGACAGGAAGATCACAGGTTTGAGGCCAGCCTCAGCAACTTAGACCCTCAGCAACTTAGCTAGTTTTTTTTTTTTTTTTTTTTTTTTTGCGGTACTGGGGATTGAACCCAGGGGCGTTCTACCTCCGCGCTACACCCCGGCCCTATTTTTTTATACTTTATTTTGAAACCAGGTCTCACGAAGTTGTGGAGGGCCTCACTAGGTAGAGAAAGAGAAAGAGAGAGAGACAGGGAGAGAGAGAGAGAGAGAGAGAGAGAGCTGAGGCTGGCCGCGAACCCAGATCCTCCAGGGTCTCCGCCTCCCAAAGTACTGGGACTACAAGCGTGCGCCACCATGCCCGGCTTAGCTGGGGTTTTTTTTGTTGTTGTTGTTGTTTTTATTTTTTTGCGGTACCTGGGATTGAACCCAGGAGCGTTTTACCTCTGAGCTACACCCCTGGCCCTATTTTTTATCCTTTATTTTGAAACAGGGTCTCATGAAGTTGCGTAGGGCCTCACTAAGTAGCTGAGGCTGGCCGCGAACCCGGATCCTCCGGTCTCAGCCTCCCAAGTACTGGGATTACAAGCAGGCGCCACCACGCCCGGTATATATGACTTTTTATAGGTGGAAGAACAGCAAAGATGGGGATAAATTCCACGAAATTAAAGCGACTTCCTTCTGGGGTCCCATGGGTCCCCGTGCCAAGCATTCCTGGGGCTTCCCGGTTCCTCTCTGGGAAGCTCTGGCTGCAGCCTCCTTGCTCCTCAGAGACCATCACCCGGGACGGGGCAGGGAGGCTGACAGCCCCTCACCCGCCCAGGGCTCTCCCTGGAATTCTGAGGAGTCGCACGGTCCCGCTGATCTGCGCCCCCAGCAGCCCTACAAGTGCCAGGCACTCCGCAAAGGCTGTTTACCCGACACTGGAGTTGTACCCCTGCCCTTGCTGGAATGTTCCAGCAAGCCCCGGGTGAGGCGGACCATGTGGCTGAGTCTGAGAGGCCATGACCGCAGAGAGGTAGCTCAGAGAGGTGACAGGTTGGGCTGGGTTGTCACAGGGGCCTGGGCCTGGCTGTGACTCTTTCCCCCGGGGCTCAGCGTGGCTGGAGCTGGCCGTCACTCCTGCTCCGGCTGAAGCGTCACGTCCTCAGGAGACCTCCTGACCGCCTGCGACCTGTCATAAGCGACTCGCGGCTCTTGCCCCCCCCCTTGGCATTTTCCCATCGACTTGTGTCTGTGCCACCCACCACAGGCGGTACACCAGCCCCAGAGGGCAGGGAGCCCGTGGCTCCTGCTCACGGCCACCTGGCGCCATCGCAGGGCCTGGCCGCACCAGGAGGGCAGCGAATGCCGTGGGATGCAGATGGTCAGGGCCCGCCGGGGACGAGGGTCCCCAGGACGAGTCCTGGGGGGCAGGCGAAGGTTGACCTCACTGAGGTTGCTGCATAGATGGCCTCTGGGAAGGGAGATGAGAGGGACTAAGTAGTGTCATGAGGGGCACCTGGCAGTTGGGGACAGGACAGCAGAGACCCCATGGGGGGACTGGACGGCAGCCTTATGGAAAGGCACCGACTCTTGGCTGGACAGGGTCGCTGAACCCCGCAGACAGCAGAGTGGAGGCGAAAGGGGTGTGAGAAGCAGGTGCGGATGGGGAAGCTCTCCAGGAGCGGTGTCGGCCATTACTGGAAAGACAGGGCCCGTTCAAGTCTTGGAGTTTTGCTTTTTTTAAATATTTTTTTGGTACTGGGGATTGAATCCAGGGGCATTCTACCTCTGAGCTACACTCCCGGCCCTGTTCTTTATTCTCTTTTTTTTTTTTTTTTT
>PVJS01014281.1:0-40628 GCA_004027185.1 Glis glis
GGGGGAGGAGGGGGAGGAGCAGGAGGAGGAGGAGGGATGGGAGATTTCCAACTCTAGTAGATTCACTGTGACTGGACTATGAGAAACAAATGTTGATTGAGGGACGAGAGGAAAGGTAAAGTGAGGCAGCCATCCATATCAGGAGTCTTATTCCCCCAGCAAAAGGCAGGGAGTACGGGTACACGCTGCAACATGGATGAACCTCAGAATTTTTACGCCAAGTGAAAGAAGCCAGTTACAAAAGGTCATACAGTGTATAATTCTATGCGAAATATCCAGACTAGGCAAATCCTTGGAGACAGAAAGCGTATCAGTGTCTTCCATGTCAGTGGGAGGAGGGGATGGGGAAAGACTGCCTAACAGGTACAGGGTTCTATTTGGGATGATGAAAATACTTTGGAATTAGATCATGGTGGTTGCGCAACACTGTGAATGTACCAAATGCCACTGAATTGTACACTTTAATTAATCTGGCCAGGCATGGTGGCACATACCTGTAATCCTAGTACTTGGGAGGCTGAGACAGGAGGATCGCAGGTTCAAAGCCAGCCTCAGCATCTTAGCTAGGACCTCAACAACTTAGCAAGATCCTATTTCCAAATAAAAAATGAAGTATGGCTGAGGGTATAACTCAGAGGTAGAATGCCCTGGGTTCGATCCCCAGCACCATAAAAAATAAAATAAATAATTAATCATATGTCCTGTGAATTTCATATCAATAATAAAATATTGAAGAGATGGCTCTGACCTGGTGGTGGGGGTAACGCATAGGAAGGAATTCTTTGAGGGCAGAAACATTTCAGTCCAATAAATGCTCATTGGCCACTTACTCAGTGTCCTCCGTGTGATGCAGAGGAGGCGGAAGTGGAACACTGTCATAGCAGGAGGCGCCTCTGAGCAGAGCTTGCAAGAGGAAGGCTCACCGGGTAAAGAGAGGCAGAGGGAGAGCGGTCCCAGGCACTGCGGGCAGGGGGCACCACTGAGCACAGCCGCAGAGTCCACCTGCTGCCCCGTTTCTAAATTAACACAACTGAGCACTTTCTGACCCGCGCACCACTGCTGGAAAACCCAGGTGTGACCCCAGCCTTACTTGAACTAGACACTGGATGAAGGGAATGTGCTGAATTTTCCTCTAGTTATGGAAGAAAAGTTGAGAACAAATTCATCAAGACATGAAGTTGTGGCCGGGCGTGGTGGCGCACGCTTGTAATCCCAGTACTTGGGAGGATGAGACCGGAGGATCTGGGTTCGCGGCCAGCCTCAGCTACTTAGTGAGGCCCTCTGCAACTTCATGAGACCAGGTTTCAAAATAAAGAATAAAAAAAAATAGGGCCGGGTGTGTAGCGCAGAGGTAGAACGCCCCTACGTTCAATCCCCAGTACCACAAAAAAAAAAAACAAAGACGTGAAGTTGTCAGCAAAGGAAAGATTGGACAGCAAGCCAAACAGAAACTGACGGAGCCAACTTTTTCAGTAACTTGTTAGAGCAAATAAAAACTATAATCAGTTAAGAAGCATTTGAATGACACAGTTAATAAACTTGATCCACCAAACACGCTTAGAACACTGCACCCCCCAGGTGGAGAACACATGATCTCAGTTCCCTGCTTTGTGGAATCAACACTAGGTCTCAACAACTTCAAGAGATCATGCCCTCCAAATAATTATTGACTGAGCTCGCAATCAAAAATTAAATTAGAAATCAGTAACAAAAAGATTCTAGAAAAAAATCCCTCTAGGTTTGGAAATGAAGAAATCAGTTTTAAACAACTCAAAAGAGAAATCATAATGGAAGTTAGGAGATATGTACAACCAAATAATAATCAAAATACTACCTATTAAAATGTGTGAAACACAGCTAGAGCATATTTACAGAGGAGCTTATTAATTTAAACGTCCATGTAGAAATAAGAGAAGGCTAGCTGGGCATGGTGGCACACGCTTGTAATCCCAGTACTTGGGAGGCTGAGACCGGAGGATCCGGGTTCGTGGCCAGCTTCAGCTGCTTAGTGAGACCCTCTGCAACTTAGTGAGACCCTGTTTCAAAATAAAGAACAAAAAATAGGGCTGGGGGTGTAGCTTGGAGGTAGAAGCCCCTGGGTTCAATCCCCGGTACCACAAAAAAGAAAAAAAATAAATAAGAGAAGTCTGAAAAGTTATGATTCAAGATTCCAACTTAAAACAGTAGAAAAAGGACAGTAGGATAAACTCAGAGAATGTCAAAAGTAGGAAATGAACATAAAAAAGAAATCCACGGAACAGAAAACGAATATGAAATCGATATGAACGACAAAAGTCAAAGGTTGGTTCTTCAAAAAAGACAAGACAGTTGACAAAATTTTGATGAAAAAAGGACAATATTAGGAGTGAAAAGAACATGGATAGAGAAGCTTTAAAAGTGAGAAAGTTACTGAGAGGATAAATGACCAGCTCTTGACAATAAATTGGGAACAAATGAATGGACAGAACCCAGGAAAATATACTTCTCAAAACTGCCTTTTAAATGCCATCTAGAAACCTTGATATTCTTATAAGCACAAAAATATTAAAGTAGTACATTAAAACACCAGGCCCAAGCTGGGTTTGGTGGCATATGCCTATAATTTCAGTTCTTGTGAGGCTGAGACAGGAGAATTCCAGGTTCAAGTCCAGCCTCAGCAAATTAGCAAGACCCTGTTTCAAAATAAAAAATAAAAAAGGCTGGGGGTGCAGCTGAATGGTAGAGTGCCCTGGGTTTAATCCCAAGTACTGCAAAAAAAAAAGCCCAGATAATTTCATCGCTTAAATAGTTTTCTTAAATATTCACATAACAAATAGTCCCAGTCTTGTACAAATTATTCCAGAGTATAATTATTCCATAGCTTCAAACACCTATTTGATGCCAGATCTGACTAGAACATTATGAGAAAAGAAAGTTAGAGGCCAATATGAATCGTGGACACAGATGCAAAACTTCTAAACAAAATCATAGAAAACCAAACTTAGCAAAGTTTAAAAATGATAATTCATTGTAAATTGGGTTTCTTCTAGGATTACAGAGTTAGATTAACATGATAAAATAAATAAAATCCATGGTATTAGCATATCACTGGAGAAAAATTATATGATCATCCTTAATAACGCATTGAGATCATTCAGAAACATTAAACGTCCATTTGTGATTTTAAAAAAATATTCTTGAGCCGGGCATGGTGGTGCATGCTTGTAACCCCAGTACTTGGGAGGCTGAGATGGGAGGATCCAGGTTCGCGGCCAGCCTCAGCTACTTAATGAAGCCCTCCACAACTTAGTGAGAGCCTGTTTCAAAATAAAGAATAAAAATGGGACCAGGGTTGTAGCTCAGAGGTAGAATGCCCCTGTGTTCAATCCCCAGTACCACAAAAAAAGTATTCTTAACAAACTAGTTAAGAATAGTTTATATTATATTTATATAATATAATATATGATATGATATAAATTATACCAACAAAACAAACAAAAAGCCCAGTAGCAAACATTACTATTATTCATGAAATAATAGAAGAATCTCCTTTAATATCAGACGTGACACAAGAATTCCTATGATATCATTTCTAATCAACATTGTACTAGAAGTGCTAATCTGCACGGTAATGCAAAAACAAGAAATAAAACCTATAAGGTTTGGAAAGGAAGCACGCTCAATATTCACAGATGATCTAATTATATATGTAGAAACCAAAGAATCTAGAGGCAAAGCATCAAATTTGAAATTTTTACCAAAGTGACTAGATATCAAGTCAACACACAAAAACAAATTAACACCTGTACAACTGTGACAAGCAGAAAATATAATTTAAAAGATACCAATTACAAATTGCAATTTAAAATCTAAAGGTTCTAAGAGTAATTCTTAGGATTTACCCCAAGAATGCATTTATGAATAACACATAATACTTTATGGAAATATACTGATGACGCCCTAAGTATATGTAGAGGTATATCATATTCGAAGATAGAAAGTTCAATAGCATAGACAGGTCAGTTCTTCGCAAACTGATAAATAGATCCGATGTCATTCCAATCAAAGTCTTCACAGGGAGTCGAGGATCTTGGCAAGATTATCTTCTCTAATGTTCGTGGGACAGCAAAGATCAAGAGCGGGTCAACTGAAGGGCACATCGATAAAGTGGAGGTGCAGGAGACCAGGGCCTACACTCATCAAGACTTCTCTCAAAGCTACAGTAAACTATAGCAGTCGACGCTGACGAGCCGAGGCAGGACTAGACGAATCGACACTTGATGGAATAAAGATCCAGAAACAGTCCTGCCCACAATGACACTGGATAGAAGCCAGAAGTCACCTGTGGAAACTTAACACAGGCAGATCACTGTGGCCCGCGTGAACCGTTCAGTAAATGATATGGAGCGACTGGTTTACAACACGGAAAAAATGGGAATCATTTTCCTGCACAGAATGAATTGCAGAGGGATGGAAACTCAAATGGGAAAGCCCGAATCCTGTGACTTTTAGAAGACAATATAGAAGATAATGTTTATGGTTTGGGATAGAGAAAGATTTATTAAGCAAGAACAAACAGTGGTCACCATAAGAAATGAGACTGATAAAATCAAATTGCATCAAAATTAAGAATTTCTATCCACAAAAATGCACCATTAAGAACACTTTTTAGGCCGGGCGTGGTGGCGCACGCTTGTAATCCCAGTACTTTGGGAGGCGGAGACCGGAGGATCCGGGTTCGCGGCCAGCCTCAGCGCTCTCTCTGTCTCTGTCTCTCCCTCCCTCTCTCTCTCTCTCTCTCTCTCCTTAGTGAGGCCCTCCGCAACTATGTGAGACCCGGTTTCAAAATAAAGTATAAAAAATAGGGCCGGGGGTGTAGCGCGGAGGTAGAACGCCCCTGCATTCAATCCCCAGTACCGAAAAAAAAAAGAACACTTTTTAGTCAGGCATGGTGGCATATGCCTATAATCTCAGTATTTGGGAGGCTGAAACAGGAGGATTGCAGGTTCAAGGCCAGCCTCAACAATTTAGAGACTTTCAGCAACCTAGAGAGACCCTGTTTCAAAGCAAAAAAATTTAAAATAGGGCTGGAGGTGTGGCTCAGAGGTAGAAAGCCCCTGGGTTCATTTCCCAGTACCCCCAAAAAAATCTTTTTTTTTTTTGCGGTACCGGGGATTGAACGCAAGGGCATTCTACCTCTGCGCTATGCCCCTGACCCTATTTTTTTTTATACTTTAATTTGAAACTGGGTCTCACGAAGTTGCGGAGGGCCTCAATAAGGAGAGAAATAGAGAGAGAGAGAGAGAGAGAGAGAGAGAGAGAGAGAGAGAGACAGAGCTGAGGCTGGCCGCGAACCCGGATCCTCCGGTCTCTGCCTCCCAAAGTACTGAGATTACAAGCGTGCGCCACCACGCCCAGCCAAAAAAATCTTTTTTAAAAGTCTCAAAATGATAGCCAGGGGTGGTGGCGCATGCTTGTAATCCTAGTACTTGGGAGGATGAGACCAGAGGATCTGTGTTTGCAGCTAGCCTCAGCTACTTAGCGAGGCCCTCCGCAACTTAGTGAGACCCTGTTTCAAAATAAAGAATTAAAAATAGGGCTGGGGGTGTAGCTCGAGGTAGAATGCCCCTGGGTTCAATCCCCAGTACTGCAAAATAAGTCTCAAAATGTAGAAGATATTTTAATATGTATAGCTGAATAAAGATCAGTCTATAGAAAATATAAGAAATCCCAGCAAGTAGATCAGTAACTCAAATACAAATAATCCACTGAGGGGGGGAAGTGGGTAAAGGAAAGGAATGGACAATCCACAGAATAAGAAAGCCAACCTCGGTGTAGCGAGGGAAGGGAAAGCAAGATGATACTGGTATTTCACAATCTTCAGATTGGCAAAATTCTGAAGTGTGCCGGGGTGTGAAGAAATGCGAGCTGTCACACACGGGCAGGTGGGAGCATGAATCAGTGCAGTCATTTTGGAGAGCGATCTGACAAAGGTTGAAGATGCATGCGCTCTCTCGCCAAGCAGCTCCTCTTGTAGCAATATGAGAACATCCAAATAAACACACAGATGCACACCCTTAGAGAAACACCGGCACACAGATATTAACACAATGAGATTCCACACAGCAGCTAAAATAAGTGAGCCAGAAATACATACTTCCTGTTATGAGATACATAGGTAGATGTGATACTTTATAGATATAACACAATGCTATGTATTGTTAATGAATATATATGTATATGCGCTTATATATCTCTGTATCAGTAAGGATAGTGTCTGTCATTGGTAAGGATAGGTCCCAGGTCTACCATCATCAACTTACGAACAATATTGCCAGAGGATACTAGGTGGTCTCATTTATATAAAAGTTTCAAAATCTGCAAAGCAATGCTATGTCTTGTTAGTGAATACATAAATATGTGAAAAGTATAAAAATACACTGGAATAAAGAATGTGCAAGAGAATGAAAAACTGCATCACTGGGCAGGAGGGAGAGAAGTCGGATCAAGATGTATACTATACTAGGGACATTGTGCTTTCTTTCTTTCTTAAAATGTCAAATGAAACAGGAAAAAGGATAAAAGTTGACAAAGTCAGGTGGGAGATGAACAGGTGTACATTATATTATTCTCTACATTTGTTTGGTATGTATGTGATGAAGTAGTTAATAATCCATTTTAAATAAAGATATCTACCAGTTTATAGATTGACAATTTTTTGGCCACCCCAGGGTGATTTTGTAACCTTGACCAATTTTAAGTGATTTGGCCAACTTTGATTTAGTTTTCTTTTTAAAAAGATTATTTTTTACCTAGCATTTTTATTTTGTCTACTTTATTATTGTTGTTCTTTCAACATTTTCAACTCTATTATATTTAAGCAGCTTTTTCAAACACTTTCTCATAAAGAAACATGACAGTTCTGAAAGGGACAAAAGGATGCCTATTTTTTATTATTTTTTTTTAATTTGGAAACAGGGTCTCACTAAGTTGCTGAGCACCTCGCTACTTGCTGAGGCTGGCCATGAACCTGCAGTCCTCCTGTCTCAGCCTCCCCAAGTACCGGGATTACAGGCGTGCACCACCAGCCTGGTGAAGGATACCCATTTTAATGTCGGACACTCCTAAAAAGAACAATACTGCTATAGATGCTTTTGCTACTGAAATATGAAACGAAGAGGCATAAATATTTGTCTGTATCATTTGTCTTGGCATTCCAATAATCACATTGCCCTAAATTCACCAAGACACAATTAAATAGTGCCTTTCTCTTACTTCAATTAATCATCCTTTATAAAGGTGAAACAAACCTCGCTGGCTGAAGTACTGGAAAGACAAAGAACAAATAATTTTCATTTTCAGACAATATGTCTATTTGTCGTTGGCTTCCAAGGGTGCCAACCTGAGTTTAGCACTTCCTGTGAGATCTGACCCGAAGCCAAGTCCACACACGCCAGGAAGGAGGCGGTCCTGGGCACAGGCACGGGCACAGGCACAGACCCCAGACTCTGGCTGCCACGTGTTGCAGGCCCCACAGCTCTGGGATTAATAAGGAGCCAGGCAGAGTGAGGGACGCCAGCTCGAACAGGCCACGCTGGCTCCCAGCCGCCTGCCCGTCAAATCCCTAACATGTTCTAGAATCCTCAGATTAAATAAATACTTGGCAAAGAACCGCTGGCAAAAATGATAATAAATTCAACTCAGTTCCCACCACAAACTGGCAAACTCCGTCAACAACCCATTCCAATCTGTCTGCCTCAACTTCCAAATCGCTGGCATCGGGGCCAGCTGGGGCCTGTGGGATCCCAGCAGCTCTAAGTCAGTATCTAATACCTTTGTTATTTGCCAACGATTCTGGGGAAAAGGAAAAGCAAAGGACAGACTTGACTTCGACACCAGGGTTGAGAGAGAGGGGCCTGGAGGAGTGGGACATGGAACGCATTTAGTTTTCTCTGCATACTCCATGCCTGCATTGTAACCGTATCCTGCAAAGAGTCTCAAAATTCTCATTCATTCAACGAATATTCTTTTTCTTTTTTTCCATTCTGGGGATTGAACCCAGGGGCAGTCTACCTCCACGCTACACCCCTGCCCTTTTTATTTTTTATTTTGAAACAGTGTATCGCTAAGTTGCTGAGGCTGGCCTCGAACCTGAGATCCTCCTGTCTCAGCCTCCCAAATACTAGGATTGCAGGCACGCACCACCATGCCCAGCTCAGTGAAGATTCTTGAGCACAGACCAGGTGCTAAGAGCAGTCCTAACAACTAGAGATGCAGCCAAGAATAAAAAGTGTGTGTGCATGTGTGAATGTACCACTTTGAATCTTACTATGATGTATAATTACATCGAACCAATAAAAGTAAGAACAAAATCTAAATGAAAAGGATATGCTCCCTCTAAAACAGAACTGACAGTCTAGAGGGAGGCTGATTAGACCAGTAATTACGATCAAGCTGAGGGAGGCCGATTAGACCAGTAATTACGACTGAGCTGGGCTAGGGAGAGAGCTGCTGAGAGCCAGGCTCTTCCTCGGGGCCCTGCTCCTCCGTGCCCCGCTCTCACTGGCCCCCAGATCCTCCTACTGTGTCCCTCTGGCCCCATAGACTGTCATTGACATACCGCCAACGCCATCGACCTGTTTCAGGCTCCGGCCCCATGTGAAGCCTGCCATTCCCAGGAACCCCTCTCTCTGTAGCTGTCTCTAACACTTGCTCTTTCTCTCCTACCCACAAATCAAACCCAACGCCAGTGCCATCCTCGTTCCCTGTTACCTGTTCCAAAATATATGGAATCCCAGTTCTCTTAAAGCTGAGGCCTCTCCATTGTCCCGCCCTCCCCTCCCTTCCTGTCCTGGCGTCCGCACATTCCTGGCCACTGGGCACCCAGGTCCACTAAGCCTGAGTCTTCTCACCAGTCCCATTTCTGCGTCATCCCAGATGGCCTCAGCAGCCAGGTGATGACCTGTCCACCCTGCTGGCCTCTCAGCTCCTCCACCTCCCTGCCTCCAGTGACCCATCCTTTCTCCGTCCAGTCCTGGCCTGCAGACACTAGCATTGGCCGGCCTCTGAAACCGCTGCTGCCAGCCTTTCCTCCTGTGACTCCCATCCATACATCTTGCTGGGACTGACCCGGCTCTGCTGGGGTTAAACAAGACTCCCATCCACATGGCTCCCTCACTTCTGTACCTGCGTTCCAGGGTCTGTTGTTACAGCCCTTCCCAAAAACCCCAGCCACCTGGGCTTCTCCCACAATGCAGTGGGCTGCAGGAGGGGGGGAGGCAAGAGCGAGAGGGAGGGAGATGGAAGGAACGAAAGAACCAAACTCTAGGGTCCCCCACTTATATCCAGATGCCGGGCAGCGGAGCATCGCCAGGAATGGTCCAGACAATGCTGCTGATGGCTCCAGGTGACGCTCGGGGCCACACCTGCTCCTTCACCCCCGTAGGTCCACTCAGTCACACTCTCAGAGGACCGCCACGCTATCCACCTCCAAACATTCAATGTCACTGCCCCACTGCCCAGAGGAGGACGTGGCTGCACGCTTCCCTGAGAAGATAGGAGCGAGCGGCCCCAGCTAACTCCCAACTCCCCCCCCATAATCTACACAGCTTCCTACAATGTCACCCATCCCTGCTGCCCTCTCTCCTGTCACAGGAGCAAGTGTCCTATCCCTGCTCTCCTCCTGGACCCCAGGTCCATCCCCTGTCACTTCCCTTGGGGCTTATCTCACCTGGTTATGCTCTCTGCTCTGAATTACCTGATTCTACCTCTCTAATGGGTTATTTCTCTCAATATTTCAATAGGCTCTAGCCAGGCGCAGTGGCGCACGCCTGTGTGATAGTTGGTCTGGTTTGTCAACTTGACCCACCTAAGATCATGTGACTTTGGTTGTGTAACAGCAGATTGAACCGGAAGTCCTGCCCTAAATGTGGGCAGCAGGGTTCTGATAGGTGCAGGACTTAGATAAAAGAAGGAGAAAGCCGCGTAGAGGGAGCCACGACTCTTCCTGAAGAAAACACATCTGCTCTTGTCTGAGATCGTCAGTCTCCAACTTTGCCGTTTCCTTGAAGAGCTTCTTGATCTTCTGCTCTCGTCTGAGATCGTCGGCCTCCAGCCTTTGAACTGAAACTTCACCATCATTTCTCCGAAGAGCTTCCTTATCTTCACATCTTGGACTGGACTGAATTGGTGGTTGCTTCAATCCTAAGGCTCCAGCTCTTAGACCGCCCGACCAGCCTCTGACTCTTCACGTGCAGTCGAAACTCAGGACTACATTGTGAGCTGATCTAATAAATCCCTTTTTCATATACTCATTCTGTGAATTCTGTTAATCTAGTGAACCCTGACCAATACAGCCTGTAATCCTAGTACTTGGGAGGCTGAGACGGGAGGATCGCAGGTTTATGGCCCAGCAACGTAGCAAGACCATCCACAACTTAGTGAGACCCTGTTTCAAAATATAAATAAATAAATAAATAAATAAAGATGTAGCTCAGAGGCAGAATGCCCCTGGGTTCAATCCCCAGTATCATCAAAAAAATTAAAATAGGCTCTAGTGTCCCCATGTTGTGAAACCTTCCTGGAGGTCACATCCCATTTCTCTACCCACCCTCACAGGGGTCTCTGCCATGCTGGAATCCGCCACTGCTCAGCACCAGACCCACTTGTCCACCAAATGACCCAGCAATCCCACCTCTACGTGATTACCCAAAAGAAACAACAGAATGTGCCACACAAAATCTTGTCCACAAATATTCACTGAAGCATTATTCATGAAGCCCAAAGGGGAAACAACCTACATGCTCAACTGACGAATGGATAAACCAAATGTGGTATATCCACGCAATGGAATAGTATTCACTCAGGAAAGGAATGAGAACTGATGCGCCACAACATGGACGAACCCGGACAACAGCGTGGTGAGTGAGAGAAGCCAGCTACAGGAGACACGCACGCTATGATGCCATTCGTACAAAATGTCCAGAATGCACAAATCTAACCAAGACAGAAAGTAGATTTCTAGTTGCCTTGGGCTGGAGGGGCTCAGGAAGAGGTGGGGACTGACTGCGAATGGGCACAGGGTTTCTTTGGGGGGTGATGAGAATGGATTGCCATTCTAAAATTGACTGTGGCGATGGCTGCACAGCTGTGAAGATACTAGAAACCACTGGACTGTACACTTGTCTGGACTGATGTGAATACGTCTCGCTGTAGCGCTCCATTGGTAAAACCCTCTGATGACCTCCACTGCACTAAAAACAAAATCACACTCCTTACTGCGACCTGCAAGGTGATGCGTGGCCTTGCCCGTCAACAGCAGGGACCTGACATCTCGCTGCTTTCTCCTGTGTGCACCATGCTCCGGAAACCCTGGTCTTCTCTCTGCAACTCTAGCACGTGGAAATGTGGAGAAACCCCCCTCAGGGCCCTTCTCTTCTCCCTTGGCTGGGCTGTCCTTCCCGCTGACCTCTGCACGCTGGTATCTTCAGCTCCTACAGGGTTGAGTTCAAATGTCCCAGGGGGAGGGCATCTGACACTGCCAGCACAGAAACACGCATGTCGCAGACTTTCTCAGACTCCCCTTTCTGTTCCCTCTGTTGCTATCATCACTATTGGAACCTGTTATTATTTATCCCTTACTGTCTTTCTGCCAATGGCCGATACTCCCTGAGCATCAGAACCTCATCTCTCTTCTTCAGCACGCCATGCTCAGCACCTGGACGGAGCAGGGGCTCGGCGAATATTTGTTGCATGAATGAAGGAAAGACTCGAAGAAGCCTTCCACAGGAAGGTGACAGGTGAGCTGATCCAAGGGACAGGGTGGAGAAGGAGGGGACAGGAGGGGAGGACAGAGATGCACAAGCCTGCAGGGAAAGAGTACCCAGAGGTTCGGGGATGAAGGAATGGAGGAGAAGAGGCTAGGGCAGGTCAGGCGCCACCTTGTGAACCCAAGCCAGGGGTTTGGATCTTGTTGGTGTTTAGTGGGAAGGCATCAAGATATCTTAATAGCGAAATGACAGGCTTAGAAAACCACCTGAGCAGAGAGAATGAAGCAAAGGAGGGCAAGAGAGGGAGCAGGGAAAGCCAGGCGTGGTGGCCACGCTTGTAATCCCAGTACTTGGGAGGCTGATACTGGAGGATCCGGGTTCGCAGCCAGCCTCAGCTACTTAGTGAGGCCCTCTGCAACTTAGTGAGACCCTGTTTCAAAATAAACAATAAAATATAGGGCTGGGGATGTAGCTCAAAGGTAGAATGCCCCTGGGTTCAATCCCCAGTACTACAAAAAATAAAAATAAATAAATAAATAAGGTAATGAGAACAGGGAACCTTGGACTGAATCCTAAGTATCACACTTAGTTCAGGATGAGCAAAGGGGTAGGAGCTCCCAAAGAGGAGAGTGAAGGTGGCCAGGGAGCTGGAGGAAAACCAGAGTGTGGCATCCCAGGTCACCAAGGATGAGTCTATTTCAAGAAAAGACACGACTCAGTGTGTCTATGCAATACTATGAGGAACCCAGAGAAGTGAGGGCTGTCCCACGGTGACCAGGAGATGGCCAGTGAGGGCACTCTCAGGGGTGTGGCAACTGGGTCACAGGGTAGAGGCAGCCAACCTGAGACAACTTCAAGACATCTGGGTGAGTAGAGGAGTGAGAATAACGTTAAAGATACAGAAAGAAAGCCAGGCATGATGGCACACACCTGTAATCCCAGTACTTGGAAGGCTGAGACAGGAGGATTGCAGGTTTGAGGCCAGCCTCAGCAACTTAGTGAGGCCCTCAGCAACTTAGGGAGACCCTGTTTTCAAATAAAAAATTTAAAAAATAGACTGGGGGTGGAGCTCAGAAGTAGAATGCCCCTGGGTTCAATTTCCAATATCCCCGTCCTAGACACACACACACAGGGACACAGAAAGGGCATGTAATGGAGAGAGTCAAGTCATTAAGAATAATAGCTAAGATTGAATTTGTTCTATGTGATAGGTGTTGTAGTTAGAGAATGTCCCCTGAAAGAGCTCATGTACTGATGTGCAGAGTTTATGTAAGGAGGGTTGTATTCTCATCAATGGATACATCCATTGTAATGGATTTACTGGGTGGCAACCTAGGCAGGTGGGTGTGGCTGGAGGAGGTGGGTCACTGGGGGTGTGGCCTTGGGGACCGCCCTTGTGTCCTTGGATCCCCTTGTTCTCTCTCTTGTTTCTGGCCTCCATGATGTGAGAGCAGAGCTCTCTCTATATATATCTATCTATCTCTGTCTCTCTCTCTCTCTGCTTCCCACCACCATGCCCTGAACCCTGCCAATGTAACCCAGCCTGACATGGGCTGAACCCCTGAAATCTCCAGAACTGTGAGCAAATAAATCTTCCCTCCTCTAAGTTGTATGCTCAGGTTTTGAGGGTCACAGCAGTGAGAATGTGACTGAAACAGGCAGACGCATAGGTCTGTCAGTATATTAATAATTCAATCGCTATAGAACGACACTATGAAGAAAGCACAGAGAGGCAGCCCCCTCCTTTATCAAGAAGATGGAGAGGAGATCATGGGGGGTCCAGAGCTCAAGCAATGCCCAGCAGAGGGACTGCGCCCCCATCTTTACAGGACAGGCAGCGGAAGACATGTGGGGGGAGCCTGCAGGCTTGAGGGTGTGACTGAGGGCAACCTGGTGTCCTGTCTTCTGTTTGGGATGGAGAAGCAGGAAGTGGCCATTTGCTGAGAGTCAGGAGGGAAGGCAAAGGGTGACTGCATTTGACATTTGAGTTATAGGAGTTTGAATTCCAGCCACACTGGTTTATCTGGTTTTCTATGTGGGTTAAAAACAAGCATGCTGCAGAGACCCCTCACTTTGAACTTCTGCAACCAAATGAGATCGAAATTCAAAGAGCCACTCTCAAAGTCACAGGGACATCATCTTCACGCCCGTGTAGTATTCTTGCTGGTCCTCGTCCCCCAAACCCAGCTCACCCCAGTGATGGAGAGTAGCCCCTCTTGGACCCTGACTCTTTAAAGCCTGTTTAAAACCGAACTTCCCTGCCTCTAAGACTGTATTATTTCCTTTAAAAAATCTTCAGACCCTTACATTTTTAAAAATTTTATTGTGTAATATGCATTACATAGAAATATAAATGCTCTTCATATGTAAACTACAAAGTTTAAATAAAAAAAAAACTCATTAACCCATCCCCACTTCATCCCTGACTTAGGACCTGGAACATCCCACACAGAACCAGCAGGGGTGCTTCTGTGAGTGCCCCCCCGCGAGCCTGAGCCAAAGCTTGAAGAGCCACTATGAAGGCAACCACTCTCCTGATCTCTGCTTATAATTCCTGTAATGGTTTTAACCTAGTGGTTTTGCTAGATGTGTATAAATTCAGATGCGTTGCTTAAGTCAGGCGTGGTGGTGCACGTCTGTAATCCCAGTACTTGGGGGGCTGACACAGGAGGATCGCAGGTTCCAGGCCAGCCTCAGCAACTTAGCAAAACCCTGTTTCAAAATTAAAAAATAAACTGGGCGTGGTGGCGCACGCTTGTAATCCCAGTACTTTGGGAGGCAGAGACTGGAGGATCCGGGTTCGCGGCCAACGTCAGCGCGCATGCGTACACGCGTGATCGATTGATCGATCGCTCTCTCTCTCCTCTCTCTCTCTCTCTCTCTCTTCTCTCTCTCTCTCTCTCTCTCTCTACCTAGTGAGGTCCTCCGCAACTTCGTGAGACCTGGTTTCATAAATAAAGCATAAAAAAATTAAAAATAGATAAATAAAAAAGGCTGGGGGTGTAAGTCAGTGGTAGAATAGCCCTGGGTTCAATCCCCAGGACCACAGAAAGAAATAAGGAAAATAAAGTAAAAGGGAAGGAAGGATGGGAGGAAGAAACTAAGGAAGCCTCCTTAGTTTTCCTCCAACGTTTTATTCTGAAAACCATCAAACAAAAAAGCTGAAGGAGTTTTACAGAGAAAAAACTCATTCCCACCATCTAGACTCTACAATTAACATTTGCTATTTTTGCTCAATCTTGTAAATATCCATGCAGCCATCCTTCTATGCATTCATCGATCCATTTTATTTTCGATGCATTTCAAAGTAAATTGCAGACATCGGTAGACTTCTGCAGATGTATCATTAACTAGAGTTCAATATTTGTTGTTTGTTTTAGGTAAAATTTATAGAGAATGAAATATATAGATCTCAAATACATCATGGGATGAATTTTGACAAATGCACATACCTGCATAAGCCAAGCATCTGTGAAAGTGCAGGAGACTGTAACACCCCCAGAAAATTCTCTTGTGTCCCTTCCCGGTAAATCACAGACACCATCACTCACAACAGAGGCAGTCATGGTTAAGATCATCTCTCACCGTCCATGAGTTTTGCCTAACCTAGAAATTCATATACATAAAATATATCATATGAACTCTGACGTGCGGGTTCTTTCACTCAGCATCCTGTTTTTCAAATTCATCCATCTATGGCAAATATCAGGAATTTGTTCCTTTTGATTGTTGCATAGTATTCCAGTATATGAATATACCTCTGTTTATTCATTTGTCTGTTGCTGAGCACTGGAGTTGTTTCCTGTTTCTGGTTATTATGAGTAAAACTGCCAAGAATATTCCTATACAAGTCTTTTTTATGAACATATGTTTTAATTTCTCTTGGTATGTGTCCAAAGACGAATTGCTGGATCATAGAGTTGGCGTATATTTAGTTTCGATATAAGAATCTGCCAGATATTTTTCCAATGTATTTATACTATGCTCCATCCACACTGGTCCTGTCTGAGGCTTCCCGTTGCACCAGAACCTTGCCAACCTTTGTGTCTTTGGTCTTCTTAGGTTTTAGCCAGTAGGCTGGATGCACCAAGCATCTCACTGTTCTTTTAATTTATACTTCCCTGTGCTCCAGATGTTTGATAGCTACCTTCATCAGAATAAGACAGGGCCCTCCTCTCCCCAGCTTGCTAAAAGTTTTTATCATGCATGTTTGTGATAAATGCTACCAAATACTTTCTCCTTCCTACAAATTCTTTCTGACGCATGATTCTCTTGGGCACAACGAAGGTGATTACTAAGTTCTGTCTGAGGAGCCTCTCGTGGCTCAGGTTCATAAGCCACTGGTGGTGGCCTGAGTCACTGGTAAACAAGAGGATGGCAAAGCCGGGCGTGGTGGCGCACGCTTGTAATCCCAGTACTTGGGAGGCGGAGACCGAAGGATCCAGGTTCAAGGCCAGCCTCAGCTACTTAGTGAGGCCCTCCGCAACTTTGTGAGACCCGATTTCAAAATAAAGGATAAATAGCGCCGGGGATCTAGCTTGGAGGTAGAACACCCCTGGGTTCAATCCCCGGTACCGCAAAAAAAAAAAAAAAAAAGAGGATGGCAGTGGTGGCCGTGGTCATACCAAGAATGGAAGTGTGCGAGCCCTGAAGACAGTATGTCTACAGTGGTGAGGGTGGGAGGGAACTGGTTCGGATCAGCTGAGATGGGCAATGATCTGCTTGCCGTCAAATTCAATGCCAGCTGCAGAACATAAGGACTAAAGTCACGGTTGGCGCAGACACCCCCGCCGTCACCTTAGGCTGGGCATGAAGGAAGCTCAGTCAGGCTGAGCGGAGCTGCAGGCAACTTTCGCCTTCACTGTTTTGTATTTCCCGTGGCGCTCGGCCTGGCTTCTTGCAAACAGGGGAGGTGGAGGTCACCTAGCAGGGCAGGTCGGGGCAGGTCAGAGGGCACCCATCCTGAAAGGATTCAGAAGCCCTCTCAGCCACTCTGAGCGGGCTGGGTCCCTTTCTCTCTGTCACTGTCCTGATCATACTGGACTCGCACCAGCCATTTAGGTGTCTGCTTCCTCCTTGAACACAGAGACCACCCGCTTTGATCTTCGGGTCTCCCTGTGGGCACAGAGCTGACCCTAGAGCTGAAGGAATGGAAAGCCAGCTGGGAAGTGCACCACGTGCTCCCGGCCACGAGGGGGAGCTGTACAGAGAGGGGTGGGCCTCTTCCCAGCCACCAGCCCCACTCTCCCTCCCGCAGGATCTTGCTCAAGACCTTGTGGCTGCCAGGGGCAGGGCAGGCTGAGAAGCCCCAGGCTTTTCCGTGTCCCACTCTGTTGCCAGCTCTCTCTCTGCCCTCCCCACTCCACAGTGATCTCACCAGTCAACCAGGCCAAGGCCTGCACCTCCCTCTGCAGGGCCTGCCAACCAGCACAAGGCACGGCCTGGGACCAGGCTTTGGGGGGCTCGCTTTTGGAAGAGACTAATATATCTACTCTGCTCCCTGACCCTGAGCCCACTCCCCACCGGTGCACAGTGACTGCCCCCGCCAGACCCCACCCCTCACTATCCCCAGGCACCTCCCTGCCACCAAAATGCCCGCACCTGCAGCCCCCGCTGACAGGTATTTCTGGACCTTTCTGTGTCCCTGTGCAGCCTCCTTAGGGGCTGCTGCATCCTTTAGTGCCGTGATCATTGTCATTCATGAAATGGCTCCCAAGACCCAGAATGCCTCCTTCTCACACCCTCTCACACCCGAGCAGGGCAGGGAAGATGACAACGGTCAAGAGCTCGCAGTGTCTTTATGCAGGAGGTGGCCGGGGGCTCCCCTCCCACCTGCCTACCACATCACCTCACACTGACTTCCATGGGGAAGAAGGGAAGACAGGAGATGTGACCGCCCCCCACCGTCCACCCCTCCTTGCCCCCCTGGTCCCCAGCCCTGCGTCCTTGTGCACTTTGCTCGTCTCCTTTGGTTTGCATTATTTTTTCAGGATAAGAAACAGCCTCCCGTCAGGTGCAGGGCAGCACCCTGCAGGCGGATCATTCCTTTGGAAGCGAATATGCATGTTGGGAATCACTCTTCTTGCCCCTAAAATAATGCTTGTAAACAGGAAGCTCAATTTGGCAGAAGCTGTGTGCCTTTCCAACAGTGGCCTGCAATGCTTCCCATCCGATGTTTAATTTTTTCTTCCTTACACCAAGTAACAAATGGTCCCCCGTGCCTGATGGAGATGTTCAGTTTTACGTTGCAGCCAAGTTCCCGGAGTAGCAGGGACTGTGTCTTTTTCATGAATACAAAATCTTTCCATTAAAGGTCTCCTTTTTTTTTGCATTCCACACACCGCAACTGACAGAAGAGGATTCAGGACCTTCATTATGCAGCTCTCACGGGGCTTCCCAGGGCAGAAGTCTGATAAACTACCGCGATTCAATACCGCCGCGTCCCGCCTAACTTGCTTCAGGTGTCTGGGAAATGACCTCGAGGCTCTGGAAGCTTCTGCTGCCGCTGCAGTATGCAGATTCTACAAACAAGATTTAGCTTCACAGCTGGTTTTCAGAACAGCTTAGAGTCAAAGATTCAAAATACAGAACATAGCGAATGAGTTCTTATCAAAATGTCAAAATCGATTTTGCCAGAAAACCTTGGCCTGGAACATCTGCGGAAGGTTAGGGGCTCGCGCCACTCCCCCTGGTTCCTGCAGCTGCCAAATTAATCAGGGCAAATGGAACGTGACAGAGCCCAGCGAGGCTTCCGGGTTCACCTCGAGCCCACCTACCTCTCTCCTGAGAGGGAACCAGGCTCAGGCTCCCCAGCCAGAAGGGACCCTGTGGAGACTCCGGGGAGGCGAGCGGGTGCCTTCTCCCTCCCCTGGGGTACGGATGGCACCCCCAGCTCAAGGCTGCACATCACTGCCCTTGGCGACCTTCTCTTGTCCCAGCATGGCTCAGAGGTGGCCTCCACACAGCAAGAGGGTAAAAATTGAGAATGAAAAAAAAATCCAAATGAAACACAGTCTCCTGGCAGATGCCATCAGCTATCAAAAAAGCGAGCCGCGGTGTCAGCCCAAGTTTGGGGCTCCGAGTCCTCCATGTGCAATGGGTAGAAATTACACCCACCCTGAGTATTTTCCTGGAGGACCGGTTCTAGACCAGAGACACTTCCTGTGGAAGGAGGAGCATCACCAGGAGAGAGGCCACTGGCCCAGAGGTGCTGGGGGGGGGGGCTGTCTTCACTTCAGGGCCTGCAGGTGCTGCACCGAGGATCTGAGTAGTCGCCGGGGACACGTGAGTGGCCCGTGCTTTGATCACATAATCGGCGTCCCCTCCTGCACCGTGTAGGCTTATGTTGGGGTCAGGGCTAATTACTGATTTGAATTTTTTTCACTTGCAGACAGAATCATAACACTATTAAGATCTAATACGTTTATGACTGTGATTCTCAACCGGGCAGTATTAAAACTTGTGAAAGTGACTTTGCAAATTACCAAACAGTCACCAAGCTAATGAAGCAGGACTTTTAAAGTGACTGAGGAATAATTCCTATATTATAAAGACAGCAATCTGTGAAGGGAGATTTGGCTTTAAAAAAAAACACATTATAACGTATAATGGAAAATGTTAATCTGTGGTGAATCCAATCAGAGCCGGCTGAAGAGAAAAACAAAGGAAAGGAAATACAAATGGAGAGGGGGGGGGAGAGAGAGAGAGAGAGAGAGAGAGATTGTGTGTGTGTGTGTGTGTGTGTGTGTGCGCGCGCACGAGCACACTTGAACCTGCAGGCAGGAAACCCTGAGGAGGAGCTTCCCTCCGTGCCCTCAGTGGTCACTGGGCACTGTGCCAGCAGCCTGTGATGGCTCTGCTGGGACTCCCGCCCCAAAGCTATTTCCTCTGTCACTGCTGAGAAAGCACTCAGAGCTGGGCATGGTGGCCCACACCTGTAATCCCAATACTTGGGAGGCTGAGACAGGAGGATCGCAGGTTGGAGGCCAGCCTCAGCAATGTAGCGAGAGCCTGTTTCAAAATAAAAAATAAAATGGGGCTGGGGTGTGACTCAGAGGTAGAATGCCCCTAGGTTCAAACCACACACACACACACACACACACACACACACATACACACACACACACACACACACACACACACACACACACACACACAGCAGTAGAGGTCCCTGTCTGTCCCAATCCCTGAAAAAAAAAAAAAAAAAAACCTAGATGTGGCCAGGAATTGGCTCAGATGCAAAGAAAGAGAAGCAGAGAAGCGTGCGTCTTAGAGGATGACCATATGCAGGGACCCAGCTCCAGGTAAGATGGCATGAGCCATTGGGGTCACCAGGGTGATCCCACACACGCCCAAGGTCAGACACCTTGCTAGGCAACCCTGGGTATGCGTCGTCCAGTGTAAGAGGAGGCCGCAAACGGGAACAGGGGACCGGGCCTGCTTCTGCGCTAATGACCAATGGCGCGGGCGTTCATTAGGCTTGGGCGCGCCCCTTCAGATGCAGCTCTCTCCATCATGAAAACACTCTAGAAGGCGCCACATCAAAGCGCGGTGCAGAATAAAGGCAAGGAGACGGTCACGAACGCCAACGCCAGCCAAGGGAGAGGAGGCCCATGTTTCTTGTTAGCATCTGACAGCGAGCACCGCGTGCTACTTAGTGAACCAAATCCTCCTTCATGCAAAAGCGTTTTGCTCATTCGTGGCCCAGTGGTTTCAACGGGTGCTCCCCCCAACAGATTTCAAATCCCATTATACAGTAAACATCTGTGGCATTAATTTTCGCCCCATAAACAAACGCAGGCAGCTGCGGCAGATCATTTGATGAGTCAATCAATATATGAGCAGCACTCTTCTTCGCCTACTTCCTGTAGTCGGGCAAAATGAAATGGGGCTTTCTGAGCCCATCTGCAGCACCAGCCAGCGGTGACAACATCAAAACAGAAACGGGCTTCTCACTTTTATGTCCGACCAGCACCCCGGTCTTTCCCTTAGAGCACCCAAAACGAAAGACCGCGAACCAAGCGTGCAGGCTCCCTGTCCTGCATTTTGCACATGCTGATATTCAACCCTAAAAAAGCTGAGTATCTGTCTGCCTTGGATAGAGTGGTTCTCAGCGGGGGGGAGGTTCTGCCCTCCAGGGACCTTTGGACCATGTCTAGAGGCATTTTCGGTTGTCACAATTAGAGGGAGCAGCTATTGGCACCTAGCGGGTGGAAGCCAGAGATGCTTCTCAACATCCGACAGTGCACAGGACAAGCCTGCAGAAGAGGGTTATCCAGCCAGGCATGTCCGCGGCACCCATGTCGAGGTGCCCAGGTATGAAGACACGTGTGCCTCTGAGGAAATGCATCTTCCCTCCCTGCCCTCGTGGCTCATTCTCTGCAGTGGAGGAAGCCGTCGCCTTGCTTCACTGCACCCTGTGGTCTCGTGACTTCCCTTTCCCATGATCCACTTGGACAGGCACTTCTGTGCGCACTTAATTAACCACACACAGCTCATCACGAGGGACCTCATGTCCACCTGCCTGACTGGCCAGGCCAGGGCGTCCCCGGCAAGACTATGCTGGGGTCTGGTGGAAGCTCTGGCTCCTGCCACACGTGTCCTACCCTCATCAGCCTCGGTGCTTGAGTCCTTGAAGAGGCGCCATTGAGGGACCCTTCTCTGGCAGGCTGTTGGACAACAACAGTCCCTCTGGCGGAGTCTAATCCACCAGTTCCCTGCTGGAACTGAACATCTCTGAATGTTTCAGGCCACTTTTCTATCCCTGTGACCAAAATACCCAACACCAACAACATAGAAGAAGAAAGGTTTATTTGGCTCAGGGTTTCAGAAGTACAGTCCATAGTCGGCCGACTCCAAGGCAGACATGGTGGCAGTACAGCGTGTGGCAGAGGACAGCAGCCAGAAGGCAGAACAAGTGACAGGAAGGGTCCAGGGACAGATACAGTCCCCAAGGCCACACCTCCAGTGACCTACCTCTTCCACCTTGCCCCACCTGCCTAAGCTACCACCCAGTAAATCCACTCACATTATTAACCCTTCACTGGATTTATGCACTGATGAGGTCGGGGAACCGATTCAATGATTTCACCTCTGATCATTTTTGTCTTGCCAATACGTGAGCTTTTCCAGAGGACATTCGATATCCAAACCATAACACGGAGGCAGACTCCCAGGCTGACTCCCTCCCCAGCGGTGAAGTCAGCACGATACCCCCTGCTCTGTGAGCCCCTGAAACAGCGCAGATGAAGGACTGCCATTCTCGGCTTGCATCGCCACACAGACTGTACGCTACCCACACGGGCACGTACTACTCCTTGACGGTCTTCCCAGCATCCCCTTGCCCTCCGCACCGTCAGCACCTCTGGCCTGACTTTGAGTTGCTGGTGACTGCACAGGCCCGTGTTATTCTTGGAAGTTGGCTGGACCTACCCTGTCCCCCAGAGCTCAGGGCAGCCATCCTTGGAGAACTCAGTACCCAGTGGCTTGAGTCCTGTCCTGTGCGTCAGGAAATGTAGCCAGGCTATTGAGACCCAGATGAGAACAGCTCCCATTGCAGATACTTTGTCTTCATGGACATTAACCCATGGGATTGTCCCAACCGCCCGGGGAGATGGGCATGATTATGCCAGACCCAGAAGGTTGATGACTGACCCAAGACCACACAGCTGCTAAGAACCCAGACTAGCAGCCCGCACTGAAGTTGGCATTTCTGCGATGGGCTACGGAGGAGAAAGTGATTCTTCTGCTGTACTGATGGTGACAGAGGGTCAGGAAATGAGCCAAGTCCCCGCGGGGGGAGACCCCGCAGTCCTGCCAGGCTTCCCCACGGGCTGTTCTCAGGCCCTTCGAGGACCCGGCTTGTCAGTCACTGTTTACCCTACCAGCAAGTCTTTCTGCTGCTCAGAAACAAACTCTCCTTGCCCCCAGGGAGGAGTCCCCCCCAGCCCAGAAGGGAGACATCTGGAACCCCCAGTTCCCTGGGGAGCCTGTACACCCCCACCCAGCAGAGTGTGGTTGGCAACAGCAAGAAGGGCCTCATCCCCTACCCAGGGGAGCCTCTGCCCTAGCCCTGCCTCGTCCCAGTGTCTGGGAGCTAAGGGGACGTCGTGTAGAGCCCTGGCCTCTTTCCCTCCCCCGTACCTTAGACACGTACCCACAGGACAGGGAGGCCCCACCCGCCGGCACAGGTATCTCCATCCCGCAGCTGCCGACGAGGTGGCAAGCTATCCAGCACCTCAATCTGCTCGGCCCTAGCAGACAGCGGGACTGGGACAAGCAAGCCCTGGCTCTGACCCCGGGACCACAGTCCAGCTGGGTGGAGAGGAAACCAGCCAGCCCAACAGAGGGGCTGGACACTGGCGCTCCGCCTTCTGCCACCAGCCCAGAGTGCCCCGAGGCCCCCTGATAAGAGAGGGACAAGCCAGGGCCTGGGGGGACACTGGGCTTCTGGACACCTGGGCTGAATGGCAGGCTGGCTGCTCCCCAAACTGGAACAAGGAGAGCCCTGGGTACACACCTGGGAGGTGGTAGAGCTGGGACTGGGCCCGCCCACCCCCGGATAGGTAAAGACACCTGGGTGGGCCAGCAGGACGGAGTTGGAGGGAGATCAGCCCTACAGGTCCTTGCTGGGAGCCCAACAAGGGATTGGGGGGGTGTGAGCATGAGACCCCAAGTCCTTCCTTTCCTCCCGCTGACATACCAAGTCACCCCAAGTCACTGTGGCTCCCCACAGTCAATCCCAGCAGACAGCAGCTCTGTTCTACCCTGTTCTGCCCACCAGGGAGGAGCCCTCAGGGCCTGGCGGGTGTCAGGGAGGGAGGGGGCCCCGCCAGTGGCCACGATCAAACAGTGGTGCAGATACCAAAGGCCCGGTTCTTAGTGCACCGGTGAAAGAGATCTCCCAGAAGGACTGGGAGGAAGAATCACTGCCTTTCTTAATTGAAAGATAACCTTTCTGTCCATTCTTAACTCTTCACCTCTTCCTGCCAGCCTACTTCCTCCCCTCCCATCTGTGAGAATCACTTCTGATAATCTGAAGCCCTGTGGATCCACGGATGCCCAGAGGGAGGCGCCCGCGAGCATGGCCTGCAGCTCCCACACCAGATATGGCAGGCAGGATCCTTGGCCCACTGCTGATTCCCGAATAACCAGCTGCCTTGTCTTCTAAGGGTGGAGAATGTGGAGCTGACAACACTGAGAGCCCCCCAGGGTGAGACGCTCCGCTGAGCCTTTACAAAGGTCTTCTCATGTACAGAACACGATCCGATTAAAGTGCTCAGCCTAGCGCCACACATGTAGTAAGTGTTCAATAAATAGAAGCCGTGCTTCACGGACGCCACAGCTTGGATGATTCTGTCATCTCTACTCATTGACATGAAGGCAAAGTTCAGGGAGCGTAGGACACCGGCCCAGGGTCACATAGCTCAGCAACGTGGCTTCGAGCCCACGATCATGCCCTTCCCAAACTCCTGTACCCCACAAGGACCCCCCGGCCCACAGGGTTTCCCTGAAGGGCAGTCCCTGGGGGCGGGACATGGCGCTCTGAGGGCGACTGGGTTGGTCTCAGCTGCTAGAAACCAACAAACCTGTGCATTACCATGGCTGGGCCGTCAGACCGGGCTGGGCTCCTGCAGCGACCCACCCCACGTCACTGGATGCCCAGCCTAACCTAGCCCTAACCTAACCTAACCCAGTCCCTGAGCGGGGGCTCGGAGGTTCCACAGGGCTCGGCTACCATGGCCCCGGTCGCCTCCTGGGCGCTTCCGTCTCCGTTTCTATTCGCTCTTACATTACAGAGCAGGCGCCGCGCCTTCTGCAGTAAAAGCCCCATTCTCCCTGCACTATTAAACACGTTCCTTCAAAGACAGAGCCTCGCGTTGAATTAAACCCTTTTTTGAAGTCTTTAGTGGTCTCCATAAATACAATAGATGAATAAGCTGGAGCCCACTAAAACCCTTATTTAGTGCAAGATGAAGAGGCACCTGGAGTCCCACTAAGCCACGGAGGAGCGGCGGGGGAGGGTATCCTCCCGCCTGGCGGAGAGGGGTGTCTCTACTAACTCTGGAGGTGCAGTGAGCGGGGCCCTGGACAAGGGACTCGCTCTGCCCCTTTTCCCCTCAAAGATCTTGTCTTTAAAACTTGCTCCCATTATTTCCCCCCAAAAGGGACACATCTCTAGGGAGAGCCAGACCCAGGTTGGCGTCTGGCCTCAGAGGCTGACAGTTGTGAGCATCTGAGCAAGCGCTTACTTCCCTCGTCTCTTTGTGGACATTTGTAAAATGGGACCAATAAGCGAGTGCCACCCCACTGGTGTGTTGTGGGGACAAATGACCAACTTATGGTTGCATTCTTAGCCTTGTTCAAATTATGGGAACATTCGCAGTTGCTCTACCTCCAATAACAAAGTGCCCTTTGGAGAGGACATGTTAGCCGACGTGATCTCAATCGATGCTAGCTCGGGCTGCTTACAGAGGTCACCAGACAGGACTGGTAAACAGAGGCAAATCAACCTGACACCGTTTAATAATTACTCTGAGTGCGATGACCTCTTAATTGCAGGCTTCAATGTCCGTATCCAGAAGCCTTGTAAGGAGCCCTTAAAACAAGAGTAAGTGTTTACGATGCAGAGATCACAAACAGAAACCTACAAGGCCAATTGTTTAAGATCTGCCTAATGTTATGTATATATTGATGCTTGTAGCACTGTGCTATGGGCTGAATGATGTCCCCCTCCAAATTCATTTGTTGAAACCGTAACTGCCGATGTAACTATAATTGGAAATAGGCATTTTAGGATGTAAAAAAGGTTAAATGAGGGTGGTTACTGCATCTGATAGGATTAGTGGTTGAGAAGAAGAGAAGGAGGAAAGGAGGAGATGGTGGAAGAGGAGGGAGGGAGAAGAAAGGCAAAGGGGGTGAAAGAGGAAGAGGAGGAGAGACACCTTCCCATGCTCACACTCTGGAAAAGGCCACATGAGGACGTGTCAAGGAGGCGGCCATCTGCATGCCAGAAGAGGGCCCGGGCCAGAACCCGGCCACGCGGGCACCCTGACCTTGGACTTCCAGCCTCTTGAACTGGAAGAAAACTCATTCTATTGCTAAAGCCGCTCGGTCTGTGGCGCTGGGTTATGGCAGCTGCAGCTAAGACAGATGGGATAAAATTTCCAGTGCAGCATCCTACCCGTATCCAAAAAGCGGTGCATCCCGAGCCACCGAGAGGAGAGGACATCCCCTGTGCGTGGCGACATCAGAGCAGCTTTGCGGATGACAATGCGTTGCACGTGAAGAATCTGAACAGAAGTCATTTTGTGAAATGAAAGAATGGACAAAACCATGTTTCCATGGTTTCATTTATATACACATGACTGTGTTTGTCCATAGGACTGAATCAGGGCCAATAACAGAAGTTGACACTTGACTTGTCTATTTTTTTTTTTTTGCAGTACTGGGGATTGAACCCAGAGGCATTCTACCTCCAGGCTACACCCCCAGCCCTATTTTTTATTCTTTATTTGGAAACAAGATCTCACTAAGTTGCGGAGGCCTCACTAAGTAGCTGAGGCTGGCCGCGAACCTGGATCCTCTGGTCTCAGCCTCCCAAGTACTGGGATTACAAGAATGCGCCAACATGCCTGGCTGACTTGTCTATCTAAATCCCTAAAAGACAATATTTTCAAAGTGGCAAAAAAAAAAAAAATTTTGGTACTGGGGATTGAACCCAGGGGCGCTCTACCTCTGAGCTATACCCACAGCCCTATTTTGTTTTTTATTTTGAAGCAGGGTCTCGCTAAGTTGCTGAGGCTGCCCTCAAACCTGCAATCTTCCTGTCTCAGCCCCCCAAGTACTGGGATTACAGGCATGTGCCACCACTCTCGGCTTGAAAATATATTTATCTCATCATTAGGAAAAGGGGTGTCCACCGCAGAGCTGAGGCTACATGCAGAAGTTGGTCCTTGGGAGAGGTGTGAAGACTGGATGGACCGCCCTTTGGGACAGAGCCTCAGTGTCACCTGAGGGGGGGCAGTAACTGCTGTGGCCAGTAGGAAACCCCTGCTGGCTAGAACCACAGACAGAACAGCCCGCGACACCCAGAGACAGGAGGAAGCCGGCCGTAGACACTTAGCAGCTTGCTTAGGTGTGCGAAGTGTAATTAATTTGGGTTTCACACATCTAAAGGGGCTCCAAGCAATGCTCATTCTGGAACATTCCAAAGTGTCTCATGGAAGATTTTGTTCCTTGTGGCGACTCATGCATGAGGTTGGGATTGATATTCAAAACACGTACCTGCTGGTTCCAATAGAGCCGCCACCTGTGCCCGTGACCTCTGCCCAGGGGTCCAGGGGCTTGGCCTGCTCACCTTGCTGACCCCTCCCCCCCGACCTTCTCTGCACACTGCTCTGCCTGTCCTCCCCATGTCATCCCTGGGGGGGCAGTGGGTGTTGAGGTCATCAGCCTGCCTCCCTTCGGGGTCCTCTAGAGGGAAAGAGGTCTAGAGCCAGGTTTTCCAAAGTGAAGGAACGAAGACCAGTTCAGACATGAGAGCGAGCGCTGGGTCAGAATCAGTTTATGTGCTGGGTGTGGTGACGCACGCCTGTAATCCCAGTACACGGGAGGCTGAGACAGGAGGATTGCAGGTTCGCGGCCAGCCTCAACAACTTAGTGAGGCCCTCAGCAACTTAGTGAGACCTTGTTTCAAAACAAAAATAAAAAGTGTTAGGGTTTTAACTCAGAGGTAGAATGCCCCTGGTTCAGTCCCCAATAACAAGAGCAAAAGAAGCAGAATCTGCATGTGTGGGTGGAGAGCACTTGGCAACTGGTCCAGCCCTCTACTTTTCAGAGAAGGAGCACGCGGCCCAGAGAGGGGATGTCTCCTGCCTGTCATCACGGATCCGGAGGCCAAGCTGGGTGAGGACTTCATGTCACCACAGACTGTCCGCTTTGCTCCCTAAGTCCTCCCAGCCCACCTTCGCCCTGCGAGGGCTCTGTCCCCTCTTCTGAGAGGGAAAGCCACATGGCACCCGGATCAAGATGACAGTGGCTGTGACAAGAGCCCTGAGACAGCCTTGTTGTCATGGCCCATCCTGTCCCCACGGTCCTAACTTAAAGTGATGCCTAAGTCTGCCACTGAAGCTCGCAGGACCCCACAAAACACAAACAATTCCACTGTGCATAAATGGTCCCTCTGTCTCCCTCCTGTGACAGAGGCTGCCCCGCCTCGGAGACCCTGCACACATGGGACACCACCCGACTCAATATGCCTGCCTACCATGTGGCCACCCGACCCCAGGGTCAGCTCCTCCCCGAAGCACTTGCCTGTCCCCGCAATTTGGTCCCAGCCGACAGACCATGCCTCATATCACCCACCCTCGATTCATGCAGGTGGAAGTTGGTTTTCAAGCCCCGCTGAAAGCCACTGAATGGCAGGAGAAACTTAGATCATCCTGGGTCCCCAGAGCAAGGTACCCCAGGCCAGCGCCAAGCAGAACCCTTGGTCAGAACATCCTCCCGGATCCCTTGACAGCAAACCTCCCACAGATACCTTGGTCCCCGAGGGCTGCAGCCCCGGATCACCACTTTCAAATGGTGCCATTACAGCCAGGTCCCAGAGAAAGGACAGAAAATAGTCTTTCTTGCTGCAGGTGTGGAGGAACCTGGGCATTGAGTGGGGCTGGGAGAAAGCAGAGAGGCTGTGGAGCCCGCAAGGATCCTAGCATCCAACCATCCTGCCCAGGGCTTGGGAGGTGGTGATGGGAGGGCGGGGCTCCCTGACACTACCAGAGACACTCAGGCAGTTGTCCCGCGAAGTAAGAAGGGGTGCAAGGAAAACCTGAATCCAAGCAGCCCAGCATGGCCCTGCCCAGCACAGGGGGAGTCAGAGGAGGAGAGGGCAGCCAAGCGGCTGGAAGAAACAGACGGCAAAGTCGGAGGAACCGCGCTCACCGCACGTGCTGCCACAAGTCCCTTCTCCAGCAGGAGCCCCATTTCCTGTTCTGCAGAAATGGGCGTGAAATGAGATGATCCCTAAGGCCCCATCCACGTCCGATGACCAGCAGGTCTTCTGGGCCAGGTGAGGAATCACTTGTTTCCCTTCCTTCTGCCCTTTGGCAGGTTCCAGAAGGATCCTTAAGAAGGCCTACCAGGATCTGACTATAATTAGAATAATAAAATATTCATAATCTCGATAATAGCCAATATTTATTTAGTACTTGCTGCGTGCCAGGCTCTATGGCAGGCGCCTTATGAGGACTGGGCTCATTTAAAAAGTCACACTGAGCGTGTGTGTTGATAGCTGTTGATTGGCCACAGCGGGAGCCAATTCCGGTGCCCAGCGTGCCTCCGTGGGTCCTCTCCCCTTAGCGAAGGCCACTCCCTGGGCACCAGGCTCCAACGTCTTCGCAGCCTTCCATGAAAGATCTGGAACTTTGGTCACGACAAAGGATTAGTGACTGATGAGTCCCATCTACCAACTGTCTGTACTTGAACAGAGAACACGGCTTCCGATTACAGCGATGACATGCTCAGGGGGGACACTTCATACATCAGAAAGTTAGAAGGAAGATATTTGGCAGGATCATGAGCAAAGGGTCCTACGAGGGCCCCTGCCAGGCTACTTTGAGGGCAGATGCTGAAAGCCCTTCCCAGGTGGCCGAGTTTTGGAAAGCCTGCTGTCTATGTGAAGTCCTGTGACCCTTTTGATTTCTGGAACGAGCTACAAGAGCTTAGTGGGTTTGACCACCCAGGCCTCCCAGGCTGGACAATAGCAGATAGGTGAGGAGCTACCCTTTGGCCTGGAAAGGGGCCGAGCCCAGCTGAACAGCCACAAAAATTAATATTTAATCGAAAAGTTATTTCCCGCATAAACATCCCCCCAGGTTCCCAGAACAGCCGCGCTACCTCATCTCGTGTCAGTAAATTTTAAGAAAGAGCAAAAGGTAGCAGAGAGTGGGGCTGGTTCAACTTTAAGGTACATTTTTAATTAAAAGAAAAAGATCAGAGCCATGATGCGGCGTCATAAAGCAGATAATTTTACAGCTGGATGGTCTCCCTCTGATGTACTTGAAAACCATTTTCAAGCGACATAAAGTTTAACATACCGGTACATCTGCCTACCCACTAGATTCTACATGGAATTTAAAATTTAATTATATTAAAGCTTTGTTACAGTGTGCATTGCAAGCATGCTAACCAAGTGGAACTCTAACAAAATCTCTGCAGATAGCTTTTTTTTTTCTTTTAGATTCAGTTTTGTAGAACCAGGAGTTGAGTTTGACAAACAGTTGATGATTCTGTCCAGAGTGTTCATCGCTTACATAACAAACCACTGGAGGCCCGATTGTTTATCCTCCCGTGTGCCTCGCCAGCCCATCTTCCCTCTGCCTTCTCAGTCCTAAAAGAGAAAAGCAGCCAAAGGCATCAAGGGCTCAGAGAGCCGGGCTGACCCTTGTGAAGTTAGAGAAGGGTACAGGGAAGTTAGTTACTCCGGAGTCTTTTCACTTATAATTTCATGTGTGCACTGAAGTACTACTTTCTCAGGGGGAAAAAGTTCCCATATTAATCAATTAATTACAGGTTGAATGCTTTCTGCAATTAAAAATGCAACCAGATCCTACAGGGGGAAAAATTCTCTGCAAGCCTGGATCTCCATCAGAGAAGTACAAGGTCGGCCTGGAGAAGATGGCCTCTGGGTCAGGTAGCCCTGGTTTCGATCTCTGCCCTGCCCTAGCTAGCTGTGCATTCTCCAGAAAGCTGCTTCACTTCCCTGGGCCTATTCTAGAAAATAGAACTAAAACTAGTATCCAATTCTTATCAGATTGTTGGAATTAAAGAAGATAGTGCATAGAAAGCAGTTGAGCACAGAGTTAACACTCAGTAGACGGTCACTGTAATCTTTATTGGTGTTATTGCTGCTTCTGTTTTTTTTTTTTTACCCTTTTTTTTTTTTTGCAGTACTGGGAAATTGAACCCAGGGGCATTCTACCTCCCAGCTACACCCTCAGACCTATTTTTTATTCTTTATTTTGAAACAGGGTCTCACTAAGTTGCGGAGGCCTCACTAAGTAGCTAAGGCTGGCCGCGAACCTGGATCCTCCTGTCTCAGCCTCCCAAGTACTGGGATTACAAGCATGCGCCACCATACCTGGCTTCTGCTTTGTTTGTTTGTTTGTTTGTTTGTTTGTGGTACTGGGGATTGAACCCAGGGGCATTCTACCTCCAAGCTACACCCCCAGCCCTATTTTATTTTTATGTAGAAAAAGGGTCTTGCTAAATTGATGAGAGCCTCATTACTTGCTGAGGCTATCCTCAAACCTGCGATCCTCCTGTCTCAGCCTCCCAAGTACTGGGATTGCAGGCATGTGCCACCACGCCCGACTGCTGCTTCTGATTTTTAAAGAACACCACAGCTGAACAAGCCAGCAGCTTCCCACCCCTGCCGACAGAGCCACACGGACTCATGAAGCATGTGGAAATCTCGTTTGATCAGGGGAAAAAAGAAGAAAAGCCAGTGTTTTCATCCATACATACATCCATCCACCCATCCATCCAGGATCTACTGAGCAACTGTGGGAGATACAAAACTACAACAGACACATGCTGCCCGGTCCCCATGGAATCTGTAATCTAGTGATTCAAATGAAAAGGAGGAAGCAACAGGCGGAAGGAGGCACCAGCAAACTAATACGGGAAAGTGCCATGTAGGCTGTGTGAGGGGACACATCAAACAGAGTTGGAGGACCCAGGCTCTCCAGGAAGCGTTGAACAGGGAGGTAACCGGTGGGCACGCCCCCGAAAGGAAGAGGTAAGATCAGACCAGAGCCACCACCAGGCAGCGTGGGAAGGCGTGTTCTAACGAGGTAGAGGCACCAGTGTACAAAGACCTTTGGTATATTTTTAAGTAAAGAAATGGTGAGCTATAATAGCACAAAACAAGAAGTCTGTAAGTCTGCAGTCCCAGTACTTGGGAGGCTGAGATAGGAGGATTGTAGGTTCGAGGCCAGCCTCAGCAACTTAGTGAGACCCTGTTTCCAAAATAAAATAAAATAAAATAAAAAGGTCTGGAGATGTAGCTCGGAGGTAGAATGCCCCTGGGTTCAATCCCCAATACAAAAAAAAAAAAAAACCCAAAGAAAGACATTTTAAAAAACTGTGCATGTGTGTGTGCTACCTCTATAGAGAAGTTATGTACACAGAACTGGCCTCTGCGATGTGTGACTATGGACTGAGAGTTGGCAAGGGAGGGTGGCAGAAATCATGGACGGCAGTCTTTTACTCTATGTTATGCATTTTGGGACAGTGTGCATTTTCAGAATTAACAGAAATTGTTTTTATAATAATTATTAACCATCAAAATGCACATTTAAATTGTAAGCAATCTGTTCAGTCACCACATTCAACTTCTGAAATTTAAATTAATATTAAAGGAGGGCACGGAATTTTATGTTTATGAGGCAAAGACAAGGGGCAACATTTATTCATTCTACAATGTTTGTCACTCAGCCCCGGTGACAAACTGGGCACTATCGTAAGCATCAGGGAGCAGAGCAGTGCATCAGAGTCGGGACATCTGCCCTTTCTACTCTGGCAAGGGAGACTGATAACACCAGACCCCTAGCAAGAGATGGAGGGAAGGAGGAGGAAAGAAATAGGGGCCGAGTTTGGTGGAGGGTGGTCAAGGAGGGCCACCGTGAGAAAAGGACACTTGTGTCTTCTTCATATGCAGGGCACTGGAAGGAGGTGAGGGAGGGGCCGTGAGGACAGCAGGGGGAAGATTCCCAGTAGAGGGAACAGGAAGTGCAAGGGCCCTGGGGCAGGAGCAGAGTATTGAAGCAAAGTGGCAGGAACAAAGCCAGTGAGCAGGAGAGGAGAGCCAGGCCAACAGGGTTTTGTAGATGTCCAGTAGGCCAGGAGCCACTGGGGGTTTGGAGCAATGGGTGGCTTGAACTGTATCCAAGAGTTAAAGGAAATCCTAGCCAGGCCTGGTGGCACACACCTGTGTTCCTAATATTTAGGAGGCCGAGATAGGAGAATCACAGGTTCTAGGCCAGCCTCAGCAACTTAGCAAGACCCTGTTTCAAAATAAAAAATAAAATAGGGCTTGGGTATATCTCAGAGGTAGAGTGTCACTGAATTTAATCCCCAGTACCACCACTACCAACAACAACAACAACATGGAAATCCTGAAACCTCTTTTGGTAGTCCAGGAGCAAGAAAGCAATGGAGAGTCTGAGAAACCAAGGGATTCCGGACCTCTCTGGAAGGTGGAGCCAACAGGATTTGCTGATGGATTCCATGCAGGAAGCAGAGGAGAAAGGGGTGGAGCATGACTCCCAGGCACTGGACCGGGGCGAGGCGGGGCAGGGCGGCCATTTTCTGAGATAGGAAAGATGAGTAGCGCATGAACATTTTCCTCTGGGTTTGGACAGGTTAAGTGTGGGATGCCTGTTTGACCTCCAAGGAAAGAGATGATCCTGAAGTTCAGGGGAAGGGCAGAGCTGGGATGGCAAACTTGAGGTCATCAGCATACAGACACATGTCAAGTGAAGGGTACAGAGGGGGTCGCCAGGAAGTGTTTGGGAGGGAAACAAATGGGAGACCAGGACATTGGAGCCCTGGGGCACCGCGGAAGATAGGAGCCACCCAAGGGGACTGAATGAAAGTGGTGGCCACAGTGGGAGGGGACAGCAAGAAGGAGTTTCATGAGGAAGAAATGGCCCGTTATGTGGACTGCTGCTCACAGGCCAGAAAAGTGAGGACAGAAAGCACTGGACTGGGTGAGCTGCGCAAGAGCTTTTCCTGTTGGGTGAGGATGACAAAAGCCAGTTGGAGTTAAGAGAGACCTGGAGCGGAGGAGCCAGAGCGGCCAAGTGAGGCGGCCAAGCTGATGCCACAGAGGGAGAGCAGCCGGGGCTGTTGGGAAGGTCTTTGGGGTTAAATAGGAGATTCTGGGCATGGTAGTGCACACCTGTCGAAGGCGGAAAGGTGAGTTTGAACAGGAATGGGGTTTTGCGAGGTGAGTACCGCAGAGGGGTGATCAGTTTGGCGCATGTGAGATATAATCTCTCATTGAGTTAAGCAGCTGGGATTTTGAGGTTTGCCTGTGACAGCAGATAGTGTTACTTACTGTAACTAATGCTCCTGGGTCTTGAAAGGGTCCCTCTGTGGATATTAAAAACCAGCAGGAATTATGATGGGTATAGAGTTGGAAAGAGACAGTGATCCGGGTACTAAAATCTTCAAGGAAGGACAGAGAGCAACTCGGGGAAGCTGTAAAATTTGCAATAAAAGAAGACGTGGCAGAACCTAGGAGGCATGAGCCTCAACGGAGTGGCATGGTTTTGAGGGACAAGAGAATGAGAGTAGGTGACGATGGTCTGGAAGTTAAAACAAAGTACAAGGAAGACGCCTACATTGCCTCCTGGTGCAGCGGAACCACGAGTGTGGGAAAGACAGCATCCCCACCCGGAGGGCCCAATGGGCAGTGGAGAACTTGGGAAGGACGGGCTTATGGAGCTGCAGCTCCAACCCTCTTCCCTCCTCAATCCTTTACGCCCTGGGAAAGACGGAGGATGTTTGCTGTCAGCCATGACACCTTAAGCAACTTTTTAAAAAAATCTATGAAACAAGCTGGACATGGTGGCACACACCTGTAATCCCAGTACTTGGGAAGCTGAGACAGGAGGATCTCAGGTTCAGGGATAGCCTCAGCAATGTAGTGAGACTCTCAGCAACCTAGTGACACCCTGTTTCAAAATAAAATGGCCTGGGAGTGTAGCTTGGAGGTAGAATGCCCCTGGGTTCAATCCCTAGTACCAAAAACAAAAAAAGAAAGAAAATCTATGGAACCACAGTTTTCATACTGACAGTATGGGACAGTGATGCCTGAATGAAACATCACTGAAATTCAGTGTGGCTCTTCGAAGAGAACAATAAAATTGACAACCCTTCAGACAAACGGATAAGGAAAACAGAGAAGAGACACACATTACCAACATGGAGAATGAGAGAGAGTGCATCACTACAGGTCCTACAGACATCAAGTGTATGATAAGAAAATATTATGAATAATCTTATGGCAATACACTGATAACTTACACAAAATAGGCAATTCCTTAAAAGACAAGAAGTGCCACACTCACTCATAAAGGCACTAATAACCCACATAGACCTTTACCTATCAAGGAAATTAAATGTGTAGTTTAAAACTTGAACATAAGGTAAATTCTAAGCCCAGGTGACTAGTATTTTGCCAATAAATACTACCAAACATTTATAGAGAAAATGATGCCAACGCAACACAATTTTTTCCAGAATATGGGGGCAGGGGGAGGACTTTTCCCAACTAATTTCATGAATCTAGCACAACTCCAATACTAAAACCAGAGAAAATAATATAAGGAAAGAAAGATGTAGGCCAATATTCCTCAAACATGCATGCTAAATTCTTCTTTAAAATATGATCAAATCAAATATAGTTATGTATAAAAATAATGCATCATAGCCAAATAAAGGTCGGTTTAACATTTGAAAGCCAAGATAGTTAAGCATATTAATGAACTAAAAGATAAAAATCATATGACAAAGTCGGTAGGTACAGAAAAAACATTTAACAAAATCATACATGCATTCATGATAAAAACTCACAGCAGGAGTCCAACCAACATCTGTAGTCTAACTGATAGTACTGTGCCAAAGTCAGTTTCCTGGCTTTGACAATATCCTATAACTATACAATATATTATCATTGAAGGAAGATGGACAAAAGATACAGAGAACTTCTTTGTACTATTTTTACTTCTTGAGAGTCAATAATTATTTCAAAATTAAAAGTCAACCCCCCCAAAAATACTCTCAGGAAACTGCAAATAGAAGGGAACTTTCTCAACCTGATAAAAGACAACTATGAAAAAATCTACCATTAACATCGTACTTAATGGCAAAAGATTAAATGTTTTCCCTTAACATCAGTAATAAGGCAGGGATTTAAACTTCACCATTTCTTTTCTATATTGACTAGAAGTCCTCGCGAGTATGATAAATCAAGAAAAAGAAATAAATCTATAAAAATTGGAAAGGAAAAACAATGATTATTTAAGCATCAAATTCTGTACAATTAACAACTTATCAGAACTAATAAGTGAGCCTAGCAAATTTTCAAGATACAAGGTCAATATGCAACAAACAACTGTATTTCTATACACAAGTATTAACAATAGAAAAATTTAAAACATTAAATGCCATTTATAGTAGCATAAAAAATGAAATACTTAAGCATATATTTGACCAGAAGATGTATAAGACCTGTATATTTAACTATAATATATGGCTAAAAGAAATTATTAAAAAATAAATACAAAAAGATATAGACCATGGTCATGGAATGGAAAACTTAATATTGTTAAGAAGCTGATTTTTCTCCAAATTCATCTATGCATTCAGTGCAGTCCTAATCAAAACTCTATCAGGATTTTGTGAACATTTTTGTAGAAGTTGATAAGCTGATTCTAAAATGCATATGAAAATGAAAGTGACTTAGAAAAGTCAAAATAATTTTGACAAGGAACAACACCGGAATGTTCACACTATCCAATTTGAGGACATTTTGTAAGGCTATATTAATAAAGTGTGATATTGGCATGAACATAGACATATATGAAAATACAGCAGGATAGAAAGTTTAGAAAAGAACCCAACATATATGGTCAATTGATCTTCAGTGAAGGAGCCAATGCAATTCAATGGGAAAAGAGTAATCATTTCAACAAATAGTGCTGGAACAATCAGGTAGCCATAGGAACAAGAGGGAGGGAGGGAGGGAGGGAAGAAGGAAGAGAGGGAGGGAGGGAGGAAGGGAGGAAAAGAGGGAGGGAGGGAGGAAGGATGACCTTTATCTCATATCATATATAAACACTAACTTGAAGTGATGATAGAGCTAATTATAAGAGGAAAATTATTAAACTTCCAGAAGTTTAAACATAAGAGAAAGTGTTTGTGATCTTGAGTTTGACAAAGATTAATTAGAATGACAAAGATTTCAAAATATGACATAAAAAGCACGAACCGTGAAAGAAACAGTCAGCAAATTTTACTTTATCAAAATTTTAAACTTTTTCTCTTCAAATAACCCTGTTTAAAAATGAAAGAGCGAGTAACAGACTAAGAGAAAATATCTATAAAATGTATACCAAACAAAGAATGTATTTCTACAATCTACAAAGAATTCTTATAATTCAATAAGAGGAACACAATCCAATTTTATAAATAGGCAAAGATTTGAAGGCACGCTTCATTATAGAAAGAAGATACATGGATGGCAAATAGGTACATGAAAAATTATCAACATCCCATCATTAGGGATACATCACTATATCCCTAGATTGGCTAAAATTTTTAAATAAACTGAGCAGATCAAGGATTGTAAAGAATGTAGAAGAACTGGAACTCTCATATTATGTTCTTTATGAGAATATAAACTGATACAATCACTTAGGAAAACAGTTTGGTGGTCTCTTATAAAGTTAAATATACACCTAATACCCAAGAGAAACAAAAATATAGTCCAAATATTTGTACATGCAAGAACATATCAATTTTGTTTGTGATAGCCAAAAGTTAGGAACAAACTTATGTATCAACAGGTGAACAGATAGAAAACAAATGTGGTATATCAATGAAATAGAAGACTACTCAGCAATAAAGACATGAATTTTTGATACATGCAACAACACAGCTGAATCTCAAAATAATTATGCTGAGAACAAGAAGCCAGATTTAAGAGTACAAACCATATGCTACCATATGTATGAAATTCTAGAACAATGAAAACAAATCCACAGGGACACCAAAGAGATCGATGGTCAGCTAGAAATGGGAGAGGGACAGGAGAGATGGATTATAAAAGATCATAAAAGCCAGGTGTGATGGTGCACGCTTGTAATCCCAGTACTTGGGAGGCTGAGACAGGAGGATCCGGGTTCGCGGCCAGCCTCAGCTACTTAGTGAGGCCTCCGCAACTTAGTGAGACCCTGTTTTGAAATAAAGAATAAAAAATAGGCTGGGGGTGTAGCGCGGAGGTAGAATGCCCCTGGGTTCAATCCCCAGTACTGCCAAAAAAAAAAAAAAGAGCATAAAGAAACTTTTGAAGTGATGAACATTTTCATTATCTTGATAGTGGTTTCATGGCTGTAGACATATGTCAAAACTCACCAAATTGTATACTTCGAATAGGTACAGCTTATTGTACATCAATTATACCACAATAAAACTGTGAATGAACAAGCCTATTCATTAAGTACTATTATTATCCCCATTTTACAGGTACAGGAACCGAAATAAGTCCATTGCCCGAAGTAAAAGCCTCACACATGGGGACTCCATGCAGAGCAGACACTCTGAGGGGACGAGTGACTACATGTGGCGCTGTCCCAGCACAGCGAGCCCCCCAGCGTTAGCAGACCACAGGAGAGTTCAGGGAGACAGCAGCCTGGCTTGGTGTGCTCAGAGACCTTGCTCAGGCCCAAGCGTGCTCCCATCCAAACCCGGGGCCTGCGAGAGCAAGCAGGCTTTCCAGGAGCCTATATTCCTGGCAAGTTCTACCATCCAGGCAGGTCACCTTATTGTCTTCATGTTTAAGGACAAGGCTGATCTTTTCTATTTTGTAGGGTTGTGATTAAAAATGTAAAAATAAATGGCAGGCGTGGTGGCACACGCTTGTAATCCCAGTACTTGGGAGGCTGAGACAGGAGGATCTGGGTTCGTGGCCAGCCTCAGCTACTTAGTGAGGCCCTCCGCAACTTAGTGAGACCCTGTTTCAAAATAAAGAATAAAAATAGGGCTGGGGGTGTAGCTTGGAGGTAGAATGCCCCTGGGTTCAATACCCGGTACCACCAAATTAATTAATTAATTAATTAATTAATTAAAAAAATTAAAATTAAAAAATAGAAATGTAAAAATAAGGTAGAGTTCAGATTCCTGATCTGGTCTCGTCTATGTTTGAAAGGCCATCTCGCATCGCTCCTGCAGGCCCGCACCCCTCACAGTCCAGCCTGTCTCAGTCGCTGCCTCGGGGCCTTTGCATAAGCTCAGAGCCTTGCACAAGGTTTGCCTGGCATGCTTTTTCACATACTTTGTCTTGCCCCGACTGCTCCTTAAGTTCTTAGCTCAATGCCATCTCATGAGGGAGGTCTTTTTTGACTACCAGTGTCAAGAGATCCCAGGAGGATCACCCCCAGGTTTGGTGATTCACAGGATCCAGCCCTACTCAGGGCTAAGATTTATTACAGCAAAACAAGCAGAGGGAGAGCCACCTGGGGCAGAGTCCAGAGGAAACCGGGTGCGGGCTGCCAAGGGTCCCCTCCTGTGGAGTCACAGGGTCACTTTGCTCCTCTGGCAGCAGACGGCAGTGACACTCACAGGGTCACAGGGTGCTGTCTACGGGGAAGCGTGTAAGAGACCCAGCACTCGGGTTTGTATGGGGGCTGCTCACGGAGACCTCCTGGGCTTAGCACACAGCCACACCCCAGACCCCAAGAAGGAAAACAGGTGTTTGGCATGAACCAATTGTTTGCACGCACGGTTCAGGCACCGTGGACCCCTCTCACTGTTTAGTGAAAGTTTTATGTCAGGATAGAGGACTGTTTACAAGGTCCCAGACCCCAGCCAAGAGCCAGGGTTGCAAGCAAGCCTTTCTTGGGGTAGCCTAAGGGCTTTCTGGGGCTAACTGGCAAACCTGTGAGGCCAACTCTTCTCAGCAGGCCACCCAGACTAAGCTGAGTGACCCTGCCTGCTTCCTGTGTCTTCTCGACCACCCTGGAATGAATGAAGTCATGCAACAACTGAGGAATCAGTTGTTAGCATCTCCCTCTCCTTGAAGACACTGTGCTCCCCCAGGGCAGCCATGGGGACTCTCGGCACACGGTTGAGGTTTAATATATATGTGGAGGATGAATGAATGATGAGTGGAGAATGAACTAATGAATGAATGAATGAATGAATGAATGCAAAGAGCTTAGCAAAGTGGTTAGCACAGGGTCCACACCAACCCACGGCAGTTCCCTTCTGATTAATCTCCTAATTCTGGAGCCTCCTTGAGACCTCTGGGGAAATGGGCAGAACCGTGAGTGAAGAAATTCAGAAATCCAAGCCGGGCGTGGCGGCACGCACTTGTCATCCCAGTACTTGGGAGGCTGAGACCGAAGGATCCGGGTTCACGGCCAGCCTCAGCTACTTAGTAAGACTCTGTTTCTTTTTTTTGTGTGTGTGGTACCGGGGATTGAACCCAGGGGTGTTCTACCTCCGCACTACACCCCCGGCCCTATTTTTTTATACTTTATTTTGAAACAGGGTCTCACGAAGTTGCGGAGGGACTCGCTAGGTAGAGAGAGAGAGAACTGAGGCTGGCCGCGAACCCGGATCCTCCGGTCTCCACCTCCCAAAGTACTGGGATTACAAGCGTGTGCCACCACACCTGGCCAAGACCCTGTTTCAAAATAAAGAATAAAAAATAGGGCTGGAGGTGTGGCTCAGAGGTAGAATGCCCCTGGGTTCAATCCTCGGTACCACAAAAAGAAAAAAGAAATTCAGAAATTCACTCAGCCATGAGTGAAGAAATTCAGTGACAGTGTGGACAAGGAGACGGCTGGGAAATTTGAAGACAGCACCGTCAAAAGTCCTCACAAGAGCCAGGCATGGTGGCGCATGCCTGTAATCCCAGTACTTGGGAGGATCACAGTTTTCGCGGTCAGCCTCAGCAACTTAGCAAAGCTCTCAGCAACTTAGATCCTGTTTCAAACTAAAAAATAAAAAGGACTGGAGTGTCACTTGGAGATAAAATGCCCCTGGGTTCAATCCCCAGTCTCTCTCTCTCTCTCTCTCTCTCTCTTTCTC